>VTPC01001923.1:0-25466 GCA_011009095.1 Ignelater luminosus
TGCGATTTTAAGGTAAGTATTTGCATAGATGTACGTCAGATGCTGGACAAACAGTTTTACCGAGTACTTGTAGTTGAAGTGAATACGTTTCGTTTATAAGAAGGAATTTGTATTTATACTTGGAAATTTCATGTAATTTGTACCGATGTACATTCAAGTAAATGTGTATCAAGTACATTTTTCAAGTGCAAGTACTTTTTCAAATACACGTTACATTTAATGAAACAGGTGCTATAACAGGATTGTATTTTTTCTTACAGAACGTTTGCAAGTACTTCTAAAATCAAAATTACAAATATTTTCCCCTACCCTTCTATTATGTACAAGTAAGTGCTTGTTTCAAACATATTTTGTCACAGTCACTTCTGTCTAAACTGTGAATCCAAATGCAGACTCTGTAAAATAGTGTAAATTGCCCGCAAGTTTTTAAATTGACTGTTTTACTATTTATCTTGGTAGGGACGAAACAAACTGAATTTCTGGTAAGTAGAATTATCATTTCATCACATTTACTTATTTAAATATTCAACATCTTATCCCATGGTTACACGTAGCTTTTTCATAGTAGAGTTGCAGAATTTCAAATAATCGAAATTGTACATTTCAGAAAACTTCAATAGGTATACAGGGAGAGGAAAACATATTTTTGGGTTGCTCCTTCCCAGTATTATTTCATTGAAATTATCTTTGACAGATTGGGATTCCATTATTGCAGCAGTTTCACATCCTCAAAAATAAACTAAATTGATGTATGTAAAGAATTTCTCATAGAAGAAACTGATACCACTGCTTTATCATAGCAATGCGCTGCATTCTATGATGACATTTTTGTTTAACAAAGATGTTTCCGCTAATAATGTTATTCCTGTATAAAGATGTAATAAAATTAAACTAGAAGTTCTGCAGTATTTGAATGACACCAGGAAACATTTTGCAGTGCTAGAGAATTACCCTCTCATAAGAAACATAATTTTCAAATATAATACAACTAGGCCTTCTTCCATGCCAATGGAAAGATTATTTTCATTTGCTTCGATAATAAATGCACCGAGAAGACAATCAATAACAGATGTCAACTTTGAAAGATTTGTTATACTAAAATGCAACAAAGTTCATCTGCAATAATATTTTACTGTTATTTTATTTGTGTCTCATGTAAATTTAAGTTCTTTGTAAACTAGGAAGTAAGTTGTACTTTAGTATAATAAAGTTTTATTTGTAACTTACGCTTTTTCCTTGACAATATAATTCTGTCAATTTCATCAAGGTCCCAAAACATAGACACCTTACATTCAACGTAATGAAATATGTAGTTGAATTGTACTTATAAGTACTTTACTTATGTGCTTAAATACTTCTTACGTTGCTGTACTTGGTAATTGTACTTAAGTACTTTGTAATGACTGTACTTTGTACTTGCTCTCATTTTTTATGTATTTACCTAAGTCTGCTGTAGTATAAGGAGACAAATAGAATTAAAATTACTTTTATTATCATTTTATAAAAATTACTATACAAATATTATAATGTAATAGCTTAAAATTAAATAAAGTTAGCATGTATTAACTTCTTCAACAGCAAGATGAGCTATAAACCTTAATCTTAGCTGTAAAGGTGGTCTAAGTCTACGCACCACACCTTCTAATTCTTTCTTCATACTGTCCCCAACAAACATATATTTTATGTGATATAACAAATCACATATAGGATCCATATACTCTAATTGTGTTTGATTATGATCAACTTGTGCTAACAATTCATACAAAGCACCAGTAAGTTCAACAATCGCCACATTAAAACGTTGCAAAAAAGGACCTACCAAATGGCAAACAAATAAAAATTGCGGTTCTGACCGCACAATAGCCGGTAACCTCTCCCTAACCCAACGAGGTACGCTTGCCATTTGACCAGGACCTGCATGATGCCAAACGGAATGTGCTAAGGCTAACATATAACTGAAACGATTGTGAAGTAAACCGTTGTGAGTCTCTTCAAAATTAAAAAGTCTGAATGGTGAACAATCAAATGGCCATTGTTCTAATTCATTCAGAGTTTCTAATAGACGATCTAATAAAACACTCCAATAACTCATTGGTAACGCAGCAAGAACCAATCCTATGGCATTAATCCATTGGTGCATATCAGCAGATGGAATTGCAGTATAACCACGCGTTACTACATCGAGAAGACTGGATGCAACCACTTTTGGTCCTGCAGATAAAGCCATTAATTCAACACAAGTTGTATAAAGGGCATGAGCTCCTGCATTTGGGAATTCATTAAAACGCCAGTCTGTTAAAGCATTAGCAGAACCACCTAAAAATAATAAATATTGATAAAATATCATCCTTCATCTTTAAAATAGATAATAATGACTGCAACTTATCTCTACCTGTAGTCACTTTCACTACTTTAAAAGTGAAGGGCATGAAGTTGCAATCAGTGTCACATACTAATGTTGATCATTACCTGCTAATGTATCCACAACTCTTCGAATAAGTTGCATATAATAATCCAATTCAGGTACCCAAACTTCTTCTGGAGATCGAGCTAAATACAACTGATACTGTTCAGAAAGGTTACTTTTCAAGTTACCCAATACAGCAGCAACCAATCTTCGTTTTAATGGTGGCCTTTCACGTAATCGACTTTCATAATAATGAAGTGTATTATACAAGTACGTGATAGGTCGATCGTGAAACTTATACAAACATCCTAGATGCTCCAATAGTATTTCCAAATTTTTTGTAACTTGCTGAATCTCCAAGAAGCGATGCACCACAATATCAAACACAGGAAGAAATCTCAAGCACACATTTCCAAAATACGGATGGTAACCACTACCCTGTTCTTCGGGTGCAAATTTCTCTGGATACTTACGATGAAATTCTAAATGCTTTTCGTGCCAATTTGCCTGATTCCAATGATCTGGCGAATTATCTTTGACAAAATCTTGAACGCGATTCCGAAACTCGGTTGCTTTTAAGAGAACCAATTGTATAATGAAGGCAGAAACTTGTGCTTCGCTGCCT
The DNA here is from genome assembly GCA_011009095.1 of Ignelater luminosus. Taxonomy (NCBI): domain Eukaryota; kingdom Metazoa; phylum Arthropoda; class Insecta; order Coleoptera; family Elateridae; genus Ignelater; species Ignelater luminosus. Next base: position 3,033 of record VTPC01001923.1, read on the forward strand.
TCTTGTGTTCGTAGCGCTAAGCATAATACTAATCTATCAATAGTTACAATATTGTATTTCCAGATGATGTCATTTATGGTGTCAACACATTTATTAACGTGCAAGCTTCCTGGTGAATTACTAAATTCAAATACCAAGCAGTCGCAAAACTTTCTTAGATGGGCTGAAAGAGCCCTAGCACCAATACGTTCTAGGATCCTGTAAAAAATAACAAAATGAATTAGTGTAGAATACAGAATTAATTATGTTTAATGTTTTAAGAGCAATTAATCTATCTCAGGTCTCAATTTTAAATTTTTTATGATTAAAACAAAAAGTATAAATTGTGAAAGAGGTTCAGCATCTGTGTTAATATGCGTATGTACTAAACTACCCCAAATGCTAGGATTCTTCGATCTGGTCATCTAGCGGCCAAGGAGTTTGGAAGTTCTAGCACAGTCACGATCTAAATGTAGTTTTCAGTGCCATCTTTAGTAGCAGCATGTTCAATGTTGCCAGATCCTGAACTAATTTTTGATTTGTCATACAAATTTGCACATTCTGAAACCCGACCTTAAAAATTCTAAATAAAGGCCATAAAATGTTTAGACAACCAATAATACACTGTATATTTACTTTTAAGCCCATAGGGTTAGACCTCTTTAACACTTTAAACTTTTTGATTAAAGATAGGAAACTAGCCTAACAACAACATTAAGAAACCCAAAATAGACTGCAACATTGACCTACTTGTACGCAATAGGACTGATATGTTCAGTTTCCAGCACCATCTTCCATAAAAGACACAAAAACAATGGTGGCGCACCTGCAACTCCAAAATGAGCCAAGATATCATTTTCATTATTCATAGAAGACCATTTTCTATATTCCTCTTCGACTGCTTTTTTTAACTGTTGTTTATTCTCTTTAGGCACTGCATGCTGCGTAAAGAATTCTGCTAGGGCACGCGGAAAACATTCAAGTGTATGTGGGGCCCATGCGTGTGGAGTACTTTGTGCGATCGTAGCTAATAATTCATGACACCATGTACCATCAGCACCAGTAACGTGCGTAGCTCGCGCTAAAGTTAAAACTAGAGCACGGTTTAATTCTTCTGACTCAGCTGACACTAATGTTTTTGGTTCGCCCAGGAAACGAGACAGTTCTGGTTGAACCTCTCCACTTCCCAAACCGGTAATTAGCCTGAGCGCAGTTGATTCTACACATAAATGTAATTGAGTCTGATTGGCTTGAGGTACAGCAGCTAAAGAATGAAGATGACTGAGTAATTGAACACGATAATGTGGATGGATATGGTGCATGCGATAACTGAACATTTCTAGTAAAGTGTACAGTGTGGCCCAGGCATGAGATTTGTATACAGTTGGAAGTAATTGACTGATGAATCCTTTAATACCCAATGATTCGATTTCTGTATACACTAACAATCGACTATAAGTTTCTACCAATGCTGGAGCCAGAGGAAGACCAGATTTAGCTTGAGCCAATTTAATAACATGCGTTACAATACTGTGTATTAAACTCATTTTAGAATGAACGGTTAAGGAATCGAGTACGGCCATACTTAATGGTGCAGTTGGAGGTGTAGCACTCTTTGCACTTCCTTGAATGGTTTCTACCAAAGCAGCCATAGGTTTACTAAAATAATCTTGATTTGTTGAATATGCGTTGCATAATAACGCAATTCTATAATCGTTTCCCATGGATAGAGCTGCATTATTAGGCGGTACTAAATGTTGTAAAAACTCATGATGCACACGTAATTTACTTGGTACAGGCCAATTTAAACTAGCTTGCTCTGATTGAGCTTTCTTAACTAAATGTATCCAAATACATATCATTGCCATTTGACGAGTACATTGTGGCTGATTAAAATCAGGAATCGGTAAAGGAGGTTCTTGCTCAGGAAATAATAATTCATATAAACGTAACACTGGCAAAAAATTAGACAATGGATTTCTCTGAATCGATCCTGATATGAACTGTAAAAGCACCCACATTAACTGATCTCTTCCGCGTCTCAGGTCTCTTCCATTCAGTTTGTTATGCAATGCTAAAACAATGTTTGGAAAACTTGCAAATTGAAAGAGAACAAAATAAATTAATTGTGAAGACAAATGTAACCAAAGCCCTTGTGTAGCTCCTTCATCACCTTCGATTTCGCTTCGTTCCATTGCTAAAACGATTAATTCAACAAGTTGCTCTTCTAAAGCTGCACAATGCTGTTTATGTTGCTTTTGTAATCCCAACATACCACAAACCATATCACGACTGTATGGTTGTTCAAGTACATATCGTAAAAGTCCAGTTTGTTTCTCTAATAATTCAGGTGCATACGGCAGTGTACCCTTAAGTGTAAAACGTAAAGTAAGAGGATCTAACTTCCAAGGATTGACAAGATGCTCAGGTTGTCCACTGTGTTCGACAACGGGCCTCATTTCTGCTTGACCTACTACAGATACCATTTGAGCACAACCACGAAAGCTCTCAATATAATCTGAAAATAATTCAGCTAATCTCCAATGAGGACAATAATCAGGATAGGCCTTTTGTAGTTCGTTAACTAAAAGATAACCTGGTAGCAAACAAGCATCTCTATCCATAATATGTGCACACACTTCAAGAAGTGCTTGCATTTGAGGCTGCAAACCAGCATGTAATCGTTTTGGTAGAGTTTTGGCTTTTTCACAGCAACCCTAAAATCACATTAATTGAATTTTATTTTATAGATAAATATTAATGTTTACCTTCATAATTTCTCTGACACCTTTATATTCCACCCCATCAATAATACTACGTAACAATTTAAAGGATTCTAGCCAGAAATCTTGATATTCATGTGTGAGCTTTTCATTAGCAATAATAGCTTCACATACTAAGCGAGCTGGAAGAGTACCACCATGTACTAAACGATCGAGTAGATCCATTAAAAGCTGAAGACGACTCTGCGATGTTCCAGCTGCTACTGATAAGTAATGTCTTACGGCTACATCAACTTGCTCAGAAGAAGCTCCTCTTAATGCATTTGTCAAGTCTTGCTGCCATCCTAAGATTTTTTCACGTTCTGCAGCTAGTCGATGCACCAAAAAGCAACTGAATGCTTCTTCGATAGTTTCTACGCGAAGAATATCATTTAGAACATTTACCAAACCGTCACTCATTTTTATAAACTTAAAGTACACTTTTCTTTAAATAATACTATACATAGTTATATATCTTAAGAATAATTACAGAAAATCATAAATTCCGGCTCTACACATTTTAAGGTTATATATCTGACATATTGTTGTTTTTCGTTATGATATGAAACGAATGGCTGTTTACAGCAGCGCCACTTTTTAACCCCCTTATATATATGCAACCCAGCAAGCGTAGTTGCAGAATGCATCGCGTTCCTTTATATTATATCAAACCATATTTACCTACTTATAAATATTTTAAATTCTAAAAATGCAATGTTCATGTAATTTACTCGTATTAAAACCATTCTTACATTAGTTATTTTTACATTGAATAAAAAATTAAAACAATTGTTTATTACGTCTTGATGCTAGTGACAAGTATTGTAGTATTCAAAACGTACAAAATTGTAGTTGGTTTATATGCAATTTAAACTGTTAGCATCATACTTTCACTAAAAATTAATAAACTTCTTTGGCTAAACAAGGAAAATCCTTGGAACTATCAATTAGGATAATTCATATATTCTCTTAATAGTACATTTAAATCTTTTTCTATATCTCTTAATTCTGAATGAATGCCTACAGCGCAAGTTCATTCGTTGAATACCAGATATAGGTGCATCCTTACAATTTCCTATCACCTAACTATCTTATTTTAAAGAACTCTTAGATATAAATTCCACTCGTCTGAATACAAAAACTAAATTTAAATTCGTTTAAGCAATAATGGTTAAACCATTCATTATTATAAAATCAATAAAAGATATTCTTTAACTTCATAACATACCTGCCTAATAATTTACAGTTTTAGCTTTCATTAATTAAATTAAATTAATTTATTATTCTATTAGGTACTTTACATGTTCTCTTGGTTAAATAGAATTGAATTTGGCTAGATTTCACCAAGAAGTGCAGTTTTATAGCATATGTAACCGTATTAATGATAATAAAAGACAATAATATAATAACTAATAAGGCATAACGGGGACTAATCCACCCCAAAATGCGAGTTGTAAAGGCTTCAGCAAAGAAGTGGCGAAACTCCACGGGGAGTGTAGTGCCATGGTCAATCAAATATAAGACATAGTTTACACACATCTTTATTTCCACAAAATAAATTATAACTAGTAGTATACATGATCAAAGTCAAACGTAAAATCGCGGAAAACGAAAACAAACTCACGATCACGTATAATAACAGGTAATAACAGCATGATATATGTACTACATTATACCTATAATGTTAGTAATAGGCAATAATTATGGTAGGATTACTTGACAGAAAGCTGAAGTGTACATGCAGTTGCATATACTCCAGGGGGTTAAAAAGTGCCCCTGCTGTAATTTTAGCCGTTCGTCATATGAAGGTTATCAGAAAAGTCTCGTCAACTAGTATGTGCTAATATCAGCCTTGTTTATATATGGTATTATTGTATCATTCAGTGTTGCCAGACGTAGGAACTACTCCGCACATATGGAGGCATTGTTGGAAATTTAAGAAGAGTGAGAATGTATTGGAGATTTTTTTTATTTACTTTTTTTGCTATGTAACCAGATCCGACAAGAAGGGGGGAGTGACGGGGTGATTCTCCCCGGGCCCGGGTTCTTTTTGAGAGCTCCGATTTTCTAAAAGCAAATTAGTTCTTTTTTATTTTCGTTAAATTTAACTTTAACTCAATTAAAAAAACGAATAAATAATTATTATTATATTAATTATAAATTAATTAATTCAAATTAAAAGATAACTTTATCAGTCTTACTAAAGATACTTCCCTAATCTTTGATCTTACATTATTTATTGCTAAGAAACATTTATTTAAGAGCGCCTGCAATCATTTTCTTCATTTTTATAATGTTTTCAATTTTACCAGTGAGATTTTGTTTACATATGAATTAAATAAATTTTGTAAAAAAAAGCTTATTTTAATACGAACGGCTAATTACAGCAGGGGTACTTTTTAATTCCCTTGAGTATATGCAACTGCATGTACAGTTCAGCCTTTTGTCAAGTATAAATCTACCATCCCTACTACTAACATTACAGGTAAATATAATTAGAGACATTTAAAAAATGCTGTTAATACACGTGATCGTGGGTTTGTTTTCGTTTTCCGTGATTTCACGTTTGACTTTGATCATGTATACTACTAGTTATAATTTATTTTGTGGAAATAAAGATGTGTGTAAACTAGGTCTTTATTATTGCCTTTTATTATCATTAATACGATTACATATGCTAAACAACTGCACGTCCTCTTGGTGAAATCTAGCCAAATCCAATTCTATTTAACCAAGAGAACATGTAAGGTAATAGAATAATAAATTAATTTAATTTGATTAATATGTTATGAAGTTAAAAAATAATTTTTATTGATTTTATAATAATGAATGGTTTAACCATTATTCCTTAAAAGAATCTAAATTTAGTTTTTGTATTCAGACTAATGAAATTGTAAAACTAGACTGCATTATACCTATCTATAACTTCTTTGAAATAAGGTAGTTAGGTGATAGGGCATTGTAAGGATGCACCTATGTCTGGTATTCAACGAATGAACTCGTGCTATATACATCTATTCAGGATTAAGAGATGTAGAAAAAGATTTAAATGTACTATTAAGAGAATATATGAATTATCCTAATTGATAGTTCCAACGATTTTCCACGTTTAGCCAACCAAGTTCATTAATTTTTTGTGAAAACATGATCCTAAAAATTGCATATAAACCAAGAACACCAATTTTGTACGTTTTGAATACAATGCTTGTCACTAGCATGAAGACGTAATAAACAATTTTTTTAATTTTTTTATTTAATGTAAGAATAACTAATTTAAGAATGGTTTTAATACGAGTAATGGACATTGCACTTTTAGAATTTAAAATATCGCAGATATTGTGGTTCGGTATATAAAGGAACGCGATGCATTCTGCAACTACTGCTTGCTGGGTTACATATATATAAAGGGGTTAAAAAGTGCACCTGCTATAGATAGCCGTTCGTAATTTAATCATTTTTACCTGAGTGGAGATATTTAATGAAAACCGACGGGGAAATGATATTCGCACGTCTGACAACACTGATGTCATTTGACTAAAAAATGACAGCTAAACAACTTTCGACAATCTTTACAAGTCGAAATGTAAGGTTAAATTGCGCTTGTTGTGTATTGAATGAATAAATTGTAATAAAATAGAAGTTTATATGTAAAAATGGAATCAAAGACAACAAGCAAGACGAGTTCGCTGAAGGCTTTATTATTAAAAGCTTGGCGCGAAAGATGGACAGACTTACAATGGGGTATTAATATCAAAACAGTGTTACCTAGAGGTGTTAGTGGTGATGTTTACAATTTAGCTGATTGCATTTTACAGCAAGCAGTTGTTGGTTCGGGTGCTAATCAGTTAGCGCTCAGTTATTTGAAACATTCATTAAGTGCACAATTAGTTTCGCATGCTGCAGTATTACAACGTATAAGTAAATATTCTCAATTACATAAAACGCATTGTGTGTATAGTTTACTGGAATTCCTCGAAGGCACTTTGCCTGGAATTACATGTTGTGGAAAGCCAGAAGAGACTGTATTAGCAACAGCATTGCTTTCAATGGCTTGTTGGTTACTGCAAGTTTTACAAAATTGTAATACTACAGCTCAACTATTAGAAAAAGCATCGTCCCTTTTAAAGACATTATTGGCATGTGATTTTTATGTAGCTATGATGTGTTTGGCTCGTTACAGTGAAACAGGTAGGTACCATTGATAATGTTTTTATTAAATCATGGTAATATTCTTTATATATTACAGAATTATTCTCTGAGGTAGTTAAAAAGAGTGAAGAAGTTGAAGCCTGTTTATCTGATAAAGAAGAGGTTTTAGAATCTGTACGTATGCTAAAAAAACTAGACGTAACCACATTATCTCTTCCAATTCGTACAGATAAAGGCCCAGATTGCTTAATGCAAGCTTGGATGGCAGTAGAATTAATACGACAGCCTGGTAGCCCCACCCATATACTCGTAGAGCAATTACATCTTCTCCAAAGACTAAAAGGTTACAGTGATGCAAGACTGTACTCTGAATTAATGAGAGCTAGCCTTCTTTCTTTACAAAATGTTAGTCAAACACCACATGAAAGTCAGTGGGGCGCTTTTGCATTCTTAAAGGTTCCTCATGTGCTAGCAGCTATGGTTGATAAAACAAACTGTTCATCTATAGTATCTGCTGTGGAATTACTACTGCAACACACCCCGCTTCTTGATGCAATGGATGCACGTTCTTGTTCTTGCCTTGAATGTCTTTTAGGAGAATTAGAAAAGGCACGGCTACTTACCGAATCTCAAGTTCAAATTTTTCTCCAAAGACGTGAAGCCCCTAAAGCTGTAAAATTAGATACAGCACCTGCTACAGCAGGAATCCCGAAAGTGATTATTTGTGCTGAACCTACATTAGCTGGGATTCTAAAAACTCTTTCAACTGATTATCATAAAATTCAAGAAGCATTACTGGGAATGCTTCATCAAGTTTTAACTGGAAAAAGTTTCGAGTTAATTTTAGCTGTAGCAACAGTACAAGGACAATTACGAACTTTAGCAGCTCGTTTGATTCGTTTCAATGAATGTTCTAAAATGGGCGGGGATAAAGCAAGGGCACAATTGTTTGATATAAGCTTTCTTATGTTAGTTTCTATTGCACAAAATTATGGTGCTGAAACTGTACTAGAACCAGGGGGTGATTCGGCACCAGAACAGTGGATTAGGGAATGTATGGTAGAAGCAAATCGCCCAAAACCTCCAGAGCAACTTTTAAGACTATCAGATCCTGTTGTAGTAGATTCTCTTTTACAACAATTTAATGCAGGCGAATCTGATTTTAAAAGCCCAGTCAAATGGCAAGAAGTGTTGTCTAACATGGCAGGAGTAATGCGGGAAGTACTTGTTGCATGGGAACAAGGTGCTTTACTACCCGCTGATGTGAAGCGTATTTTAGATGCTGTTCGAGGACGTATGTGCTGCTTACCAGTAGCAGCTGCAGCATGGTTGTGTGCTTACATGCGTACTGCCCCTCAGGACACTTTACTTAAGCCTGTGAATATGGTACAACAATTATTATCACCTCCAGTAGCTGAAGATGATAGTCTTCGTGAACGTTGGCAACTCTCATGTGAAATAATCCGCAAGATGCAAAGAGATGTACAGTTACCGTTACAACCAAAAAGTGGTTGTAGTATGGTTTTTCGACAACCTGCTACAGAACAGTTGCATGGTGCATGGTTAAAAGCAATTTGTCGAGGATGGTTGGATCATAACTCAGCACGTAATATGCAGTGTTTGTTAGAAATGGCAGGGGCTCGTTGGTTAGTCACAGCAATTGTGCAAGAATTATTATTGTTACGCTATCGTGATCAGTTGCAACGTGGAGTTGATTTGGCTTTGGCCATTTTTCAGTTTGATATGCACTCATGTACTAATGAACTCTTATCTCATGTTTTACCACAACAACTACATAATAGTTTACAGTCTGACACTCTAGTTGAACCACAACTTTCAGCTCTCGCTCGTCTTACCAGTTGTTCCATTTATGCTGCGTTTGATTTAACAACACATAATGATGTAAGTTTTATACTTATTTATTTTAAATTGAAATAATTCAAAATGTTATTGCAGGAAATAAACCCACCTCCAGCAAAACTACCTCGTCTTGGTGAAGGCAATGGTCTTGATAACATAATTTGGCCGCTTCGTCAACTATTTACAGCATTAGAAGGAACAGTACAAGATGGACAAGTGACGCAACAGACTTATTTTGCATTCCATTTGCTTTCTTCTTTAGTTGGTGTTAGTTCGCCAAGTACACCCCTTATTTTAGCGGCTATTCCTCCTGCACTTATTTCAGGACTTCTGAAAACATTACCCGAGTTATTCAGTCCTTCCTTATTGTTACATTTGTACGATGTAAATACTCCGTCTGGAAGAACCAATATGGCAAAAGATCTCTGCATGCTTAGGAACTATAGTTTGAAAAATACGTCTTCCAATGTAAAACAATAAATTTTTTAAATTTATAATTTATTTGTAATTTTTATTATTGTAATAAAACGTACTAACAAAATGATTATATCAGGATTTACAAAGAAATTGGTTTTTTTTTAGTTGCAAATATTATTCCATGTTAGAATGTATTGGCGATTTGCATAGGGTGGACGACATTTATTGAAAATTAAGAAACTAGTGTAATAGTAATAATCCCCAACTTCCAAAATTTTCTGAAATAATGCCTGTGTCCATGAGCTGTAATCCTGCAGTGGTGGTTAGGTGCTATCAGTAACTATGGTAACTACTTGTTTGCAAATGAGTGCTGCCAACCATTCAGCAATTTTATTTTACCAATGCAAGTTATCAATATGTTTCACTGTTGTAATCACCATCACAATGATGGTCCGTAAATAATAGCATATTGTAAAAGGTAGGGTTTTCCCCAACAAGTTTGACCACATATGTTGACTAATACTGAGAAATACGCACTTCCTAGATGTGTTTAAAACTACCATTATCGCAATCGATTTTTAACAATTTCCTGATTTCCAACATAAATTATCATAAAATAATGAAAATAACATTGCCTATGTTAATTTAACCTTAATCTTTTTGATCACAAATGACTGCTAATAGGAAGACCATATATCTATTAAAGGTTAATATACTGCTTTCTCCAATGAGTTGGCAAGCAATATCATATCGTCCACAAACCTTATACTTACTATTCTTCTTCCTCCTACTTTCACTCCTTTTTCCAGCAATGCTCGACCATATATGTTAAAGAGCGGGTAATGATGGGCATTTTTGTTTTACTCCTCTTCCGATGTTGAACCAATCTGTTCTCTCTCTCTCAACCTGATGACCACTTCCTGATTTAAATACAAACTTACTATGAGCCTTCATTCTCTCCAATCCATCCCTTTTTCTTTTAAAATCATCATCAAGATATCTCTCTCCAATCTTACCTACTACACCTATTGCATCTCTTGTGCCCATTCCTTTTCAAAATTCATACTGCTCTTCTGCTATGTTCTGTTCTATCTTTTTATTTAGCATCCTCAACAGTATCTTTGCAGACTTATCGTGCAGTGTTCTTCACATTTCTTTGTATCGTTGTTAGGTAGGAGAATCATTTCCGACCATAGAAAATCTTTTGGCCAAATGCTAGAGCAAACATGATTCTATGTAAATTATTAGATATTTATGGTGAGTAAAATTAAATGTAAAATTCTTATAATTATTAGTTACTTTACATTATTTTATATTTTATCTTTTTCCTACTGGGAAGCAGCAGTGATTGTTAATTATATAGGTAAGTAAGTCTTTTCAGCTAAGTTTGTGATGATAGTGAACCGAGTGTTTAGCTTTTATAATATTGTTATTTTTTGTAGTACGATCTGACACATTTTAAAATAATCCTGTCTGTATTTCATAAAAATGTAATTTTGACAAATATCTATATTTCTACGAAATACAAAAGGGATTGCTTGAAGATAATGTCAGAAAATGGTACACCTTTTAAATAAATTATATAAATAAATAAAATCATATAAACAAAATAAATTTAAAAAGGCCCTTTCAGAAATTTGTATTTGCCACTTGGTTTTCTTACATTAGAGTATGCTCTTGCAATAAATAAATTCAGTAATAGACAAATTTATATAAAATATTTGCCTCATAGTTAGAAAAAAATCTTGATTAAAATTTAAACAAAGTTCTATTGTTTTATTTCATTTTAATAAGAAATAAAAAGACAAAATTTGTTAGCAATTTGTCATGAACCAATGATCAATGAATATTTTTTAATCTAATTACAGTCCGTGTACAGAAAATTTCAAGTTCTTAAAGCTAAACTAAAATAACCTGGAATGCGACAATTTCGAGAACGCGAAATCTTAAATCTCTCATTAGGATCACATAATTGAGAGAAGGTTGCAAAAATTAACAATGACAGCGTACACACGCTGGTTAATATTTAACTCAAAATTGCATTCTCTATGGCCTGACATCTATTAGAGAAAGCATTAGTCTTACCATTTACTATGCAGATTTCTGTAACAAATAATTAGTAGAATTGACTTTCTGTTCATAGAAGGTGGTGCATAGATTTGTATCAAAGCCAGTTGATTGTGATACAAAGTCCGACACCAAACAAAAAACGATCGCAAATTGTGCTTAATAATGATTTTCCCTCCGCTAGAGGCACTGTTGATTTACGTTAAATTTGATACGTTTAAACGTCAGTTTATAAGTTTGAGGTTATTAAAACTTAAATTTTAGAAAAAAGTAATAAATAATGAGTTTTCAAAAACTTAACTCGTATTTCTGATCTGATCATACAAATTACATGATATAGTTATTTGGGTTAACTCGATTTATTCAGAAACAGTTGCACAACCCTACAAAATCTGTTTTAAAGCAATTTATAAAAAAATAATTGTGAAAGTGAGGAAGATGACGACTAGGTAATAGAAAATATACACTTGCTCATACCAACTTTGCAAAGAATAAATAATACGCAACAACAAGGCATTAATCATTACTTGTTTCTAAAATTTAAGTTGTAATAACCTCAAACTTATAAATTGACATTTAAACTTGTCAAATTTAATCTAGAACAGCGCCTCTAACAGAAAGAAAACCGTTATTGAGCTCAATTTGCGATCGTCTTTTGTTTAGTGTCGGTACTTGGTATCACAATCAACTGGCTTTGGTTTGTATTTATACGACGTTCACCATGTTTCTGGGTCGTATATGGCTGTGGAAGAATGACAGTTTGAGTATTGTAAACTCGGCATGTAAAATCTTATTGACGCTCAATGTGCTTTAAGGTTATGATTTTATGACAGTTTAACTGGTTTAACCTTACGCTGTTGTCGTCTTTTTGTAACTTTTTAACAAAACTAAACCAATTGGTACTAAACGTGTATGCAAGATTTTTGATCGTGCAACAGCACCAAATGCAGCCGCAGGCACAATTTTCAAAAAAAAAAACACTTCCAACCTAACAAAATGAAAACATGGCCTGTTACGACCCAGAAACATCGTGAACGGAGTATATCTACTATACAGTGTGTCGACATTTCAATGCTCACTATTGGGATCTCGGAAATTATAAGAGATACAAAGTCGGTTAAATTAGAAGAAATTTAGTTATTTTGGAGATCAATTTACTTATGCTTTTCTTTTTTCAAAAAAGTTTATGGCTTACTAGATATTTGCTAAAAACGAAATTTTTTTTTTAAGTGAACTATGAAGTGAAAATCATTTTTTATCATAGTGTGCCATGACATCTAACACACAAAGGCGTGGATTTTAATCTAATAAATTCATTTGTTATGCAAAAATTGCTGAAACAAAATAAATACGCTTTTAAGGTATTTGACGCTATCTGTTAATGCTCAGTAAAAAGCGTCTTAAAAGCGTTTTTTTTTGTTTTAGCAATTGTTTCATAACAAATATAATTTATCTGCCAAAAATGAATGATTTTCATGTTTAATATCATGGCACACTACATGGGAAATGCATCGAAATGTGAACACACTGTATATTAAAAATGAGACTTAAGTCTGTATCTATGTCGAAGCCATATCAACTGTCGCTATGGTTACAGAGAGTACATAACAACCCTGTTTCTATGGTTACAGATAGTAAGTCAATTTAAATAAATGAAAATGAAAACAAAATAAAATACAAAATAAGGTCAATTTACACAAAAACAATACAAAATGTAACATGTACACATGCTTACACATTCGAATTGACTTTTAAGAACAGTTTAAGTAACGTTTGTTGGAAATATTCTTGCACAATGGATAGGAAGTGATCCACCTTGGTTCCTGGGTCTAGAAAGCTTCAACAAGAAGTGATGTTGCCCATCTAGGGGTATTTAGCCACTAACTTCTTGGTGATGTAATAATAATAATAATAATAATAAATAAAGGAACTACAGTCTTGCTTTTTATAAAACAGACAGTATTTTTTAGTTGTCTGGAACATTTAGCATTAAAAAAAAATCAAAAATATTTTTGATCTTTCTTTTTATTAATACAACATACTTAGTGCAATATATAATACAACTACTCTATAATTAATACAACAAAACTATTTCAATCACATTATATACATCCAAAATGGACATCCTACGAAAAAAACACATATCTACAAACTAATATATTAAAAATATAAATTTGTTATAGCTAATAGGTCAGATAAAGAGAGAGAGACAAGAGTATTACATTAAGTTTAAATAAATAACATTCAGAGATAATAATTCTTAAAAAATTACTAATCGTAAGTTGGATTATGCCAGAGAATCGATTTTGCCGAAATTGCTTTTTTTGTTGTTCATTATAATACCGTTATGTATAATAAATACTGTTCCTATTTTAATTAATATTTTTGTTACAATTAAAAACAAAAAATAAAATTGACATATTAAGTATTTTAATGAATTTTCATAAGAAAACAAATTAAGTTGAAATGTATTATTTGTTGTCATTATTTAATATTTCATACTAAAATTGAGATTCCATTTAAATTAAGTAGCTTTATAATGTAGGAGATTTTGATTCTTTTCTAAATATTAATTGGAGAACCATTAGATTTGTCCAACTGTAACTTTAATAAAAATTTGTATAGAAATTTCTACTTTCTAAGTATTATATCATCAAACTTAAAATTGAACAAATCGGTTAGTTCCTTCATAAGATGTATAATATATTTTTGATTACAAGTTAACATTTGTAATATGTTTATTGTGTTACAACAAAAAACTAAAAACAAAGGATCAAACGTGATACAAATTTGCATAGACTAGAACACTGTTCAAAACTGATCATTTTTCTAATATAGGTAAACACACAAAAAGTTTATCACATTTTATGCTTAAAAAATAGAAAGAAAAAACAAATTTACTTAGTTGCTTAAAAAAAAAACAAACGCACAGATCAATAATGAACACTGTTGTAAAATACAAGAGTTTATAGTGGAAAAAATATATTAACTATTTATGCATAGAACTAGTGGTGTTATGTAGATCGCAATTATTTGATTAACTGTCATTTTAGTGATATTTCACCGGATTTGATTTTTTAACATTTAAATTTTCAAAATTAATGGATTTATTGGTGAAGAATGGTCTCCCTTTGCACTGTGACTTTAGAATTTTATCACTAACTATTAACAGTTGATTCTCATCTTTTTGATGTCACCAAATTAAAAATTAATTTGAAGTGGTGACGAACCTTTGAAATCTCACCCTTCAATATTAAAACAAACTTCAGACTAAATTATACCAATCAGTTGCTTGTTTTGAATAATATATTCAAGATCAGAGCCTGGGGAAATCCACTTTTCTATTAAATTAAACAATTTCATTTTCAATCAATCTAAAGCCAAAAGTGCCTGGGTATTTCATTAAATGGTACTTAATTGTGTTGGGAGACGAAGTAATTTACAGTCATCACAGACTAACCTACAGTGATTGTTACAGACTAAAATATTTACTTGAATACTGTCTTGTTCTTACCTAACCTAACCCAAGACATGTTGGCTGTTGTTATTACAGTGGCGGCGAGTGAACTAATTTCAAGATAGGCCAGGATTGCTTGATTGATTATAATAATTTATTATTTATAATTTGACAATCTAAACTGGTTTGGACCTATCCTGGAGTTAGCTCACCAACTGAGTGGTGTTGGCTGTTAAGTATTATAAAATGTCAATGTCGCTTTTATTAAAGTTAGGTTGTGTTGTTGAATGAGAAATAAAATTCAAATGTAATGTAATTAAATAATCCTAATGATGGGTACCTGTGGTAGTTTCAATGATAGTTTAGTTGCATACTTGTTAGGAAGTGCATTTCCTTGCTTGCTTCTTACAAATGGGTACCATCTAATGAGACCCAAGACCTTAAAATATATATCTCAGAGCCAATCTTTTAAAATTTCAGATTTTAGTTTTCAGTAAAGATTATTTTACCAAGATGCACTACTACATACGAAAATTTGTATACTACATCTACTATTAAGTATATGAATTCTATTTTTTCTTGATTGGTCCCTTCTGTATTACTATTTTAACTCCTATTATTTTGCTATTGTTGTAAAGTGCTATCTGAAATTACGTTCTACAATAGACCACATTTATATGCAAATAAAATTTAATTAAAAACAAACAAAAAAAAACATTAATTTATTAAAACTTAAATAAACTTTAATTTAAATTTGTAATCTTTTTCCTTTCTAACGTACTAGATTCTATCCCACTATCTTCATCTGCACTATCCAAAAGACTAGCTTCACCCCTAACAATTTCTACTTTCCCTTTATTATCCCCTTTAATTTGTAACGGTTTATATGGTAAAGCTTCAAATGACACATTTTTACTTTTATTCTGTTCGTCTTGCGTGGGAGTATCCACATGTTGAACCAAGAATCGACTCTTGCCGAACGTTGTAAATGTAGGAACTTCACGTTTTGTGACGGGTTCTTCTGGAGGTTCTATTGTGAATGCTTTTGTTGAAGTAAATGCACTAGGACTTGGCGGCAAGTCCAGTTTAAGTTTATTTCTAGCATGCCTTAAACCACCCAACGAATCCTTACTGTTACTTTTCAATTCGTTAATTTGATTGTGTTTCAGAGCAGCTGCTGCTAATAATTTTAAGGATTGTACTTGATGCTTTGAAGATAATTGGGGGAAATCATTGCCATCAATATTGCTGGCCGGTGTGATATCTTCAACGCCACTGTCTGGGGTTATATTGTCGTTGGGCTGTTTTGTTAGGTCCATCCATTGGTCTGACGTCGTTTGTCCAGGAAAGAACTGTGATGAAAGTGTTCCAAATGATTCAAACGGTCTTGCTGTACTGCTTATAAAAAACTCATCATCTAATGCTGTCATTCCTATTAAAAGAAGATAAAGATAGCTCAATTACATTTAAGATTTCATTTTATTAATATTACTTACCTGAGGTAAAGTCAGCTAATTGATAAAGATTTCGAGAATGCTTATCTAATGGTTGGTAACAATCTGGATGTGAATCAATACCATCAAAGCTTGGGACATATGGGTTTGTATCGACTTCCCAATCTGTATCAAAAACTATTAAAATCTTGCGCAAATGTCCCCAGGGTCATGTGACAATAGCATGATGTGAATTAATATTTTAATCTACAACTTACCTATCATCGATGTAGAGACTGGTTGCCACAATTCATAACTGTTAACATTCGGACTTTCAGGTTCTCTGGGATATTCGTACACACAATGGTATTTCTGCTTTTTAAACCAGACACCTTTTGGTTTTTTGTGCTGAAACAGGACTGCTTGTGAGTTGTATTTCACTTTTAAAACTATCGAGAAATTCATTAGTTTCAAAGTGGAATTCAAAAAGAAAAATGAAAGTAGAATATTTCATTAGCACCTTTATTTCAGTTTTTTCCAAAGTTTTCTCAGGTGAACGCAATGCTGATTTCGTTGGTGTTGCATATTTGTCCCATGCAGATGGAACAAATTCTGGACTGTCAACATCTTCATCCTCGTCACTGCTTTCGCTGGATACTTCTTCTATACCTTCCATTGGTGTTACTTTTTCTGTGGCCATCTAAACACATGGTATTTAAAAAATAAATGAAACATAAGAAAAATTATAAAAATTGTTAGTTTATCAAAATTAACAAAAGAAACAAGACCCTTAGGAATTACAGTTTATGAATCGTAATACATTTTTTTTTAAATTCTACTGATCAGGAAGGGTATCAGTAGTAAATGATGCCAAAAATGAGAACTGCTATGCACTGCCTCACGTGGATAATATACTTATCGAGTTAAATTTCCAAAATGAATAGCTATCATGTGAAAGTCAAAAAAGTTTCAAGTTGAAAAAAGGACTGTGAAATTGTTATTATAGAATTGACACAAAAAGGTATGTTCTTTCATTGCATTGATATGAAGTAACTATATGGTCTGAAGTAGACAGATGCCGCCATGTTAAGCTTAAAGGGTGTATCTGTAATTGCTTTTACAAGCACCTTATATATTCACTTGCATCTTTCTCGCATTTATTTGCATAACATTGCTCCCTCTCTTAAATCTAATTGTCCTGATCAGGTACTTCTTCACCTAGCCATTTGGTTGAGATTCCCAATAACATGGTATCTCGGCTCGCTTCTTTGTGGTAATGACGTGACATAGCTTGCAGTTGCCATCACAGGAGCTTTTCTTCCAGTAGGGACATGTTTCATCGCAGCTAAGGGCTGACAGCTGATGGTGATAGTTACAATTTTCACCCTTAGTACAGTTGGAGTAAAAATAGAAATAACAGTCTATACTTCTGCGGACTCTGGAGGGTTCTTCACCTACAGGTTGGAAGCAGTAAATAATTATTCTGATACTGGAGTCACGGAATATGGCTTCTAACATGCTTTGAACAATTCTCCAATCTAGCACAACCCTTGCTCTTCTGCGTCTCTTCTCAGTTGTAGCAGAGTTGCCCATAAATCTTCATAGGTTGGGTTTACTATAGAAGTACTTTTTGGTTACCAAATAGAAAAATGGTCTTCTTGAAACATGAGAACCTTGCCATCGTTTGGGTCTTGATTTTCAAGTTTGTTTAGCCTGCCACATCGTCTTCGGAACTGATCTGCTATTCCCCGAGACATTCTTAGATCACTAGATATGCAGTGAACCAACCCATGATCTTTGGAAGCTTGGAAATGATCCTGTACTTTTTCTACCACTACTCTGTAACGAAATTTCTTCCCGTTGCTTGCCATTTGCATAAATTCTTGAAACCGTTAGTCGCCTACCGGTCTTACAGTTTGTAGTCTTAGAGGCATATCGTCTTCTCCGTCTTTGTTGTGACTGCCCCTGTAGGGCGCCAATTGTCGTTTATTCGCTTGACGATCTTCATCGCCAGGTGGATTTCCATAAACCAGATCACACGGAAGCCTTAATTCTCTCCCAAACACCTCGAGCCAGCGTGAAGTTCGTCGTTTCGTGAACAGATGCTCGGTAAGCCATTAAGAAGAGGTCGATGTACTTATCCCAATCTCTCTGATTCTCGGACACTACCTTGGACAAATGTTTACCAAGTGTCCTGTTCATTCTTTCCACCATTCCATCTGATTGTGAATGTAGCAGAGTCGTGCTGATCTTCTTAATGCCTAACAACTTGTACATTTCTTGAAAAACACCCGATTCAAACTTTCTGCCTTGGCCAGAATGAATTTCTAATGGCACCCCGAATTGGCAAACAAAATTCTTCAGCAACCGTAATTGCTTCTTGGTTAGGTAAAGCGTAAGCTTCTGTCCATTTAGTAAAATAATCCAATACCACCAAGATGTACTTGTTCCCTGCTTCAGTTCAACTAACTCTTAAACTAATTCGAACACACTTAATTATAACACGAACTGACACGAAATTAAACTTCATATGTGACAGTTATCGCGAAACATCAACCCAACAACGGCGTTGGTTTATTTGGGTGTTTAATCTTAAACGTTGGATATTGACCGACTCCAAAAGCGCTTTATATATTCACTTGCTTCTTTCTCACATTTATCTGCGTAACAATATGTATGACATCAAGATCTATCATTTAACTGTTGCACAAATACTCTTGATGGTGGACAAAAAAGCCGTAAATATATTAGAATTAACTTTTTTTACAGATATGCCCCATAGGTCTAACACAGCAAACAGTCTATCTCATGACCTACTAACAATGCAAACACGATGTCAATAAGTATCAGAATTATGCCTAAGAAATCTCAGTAAGTTCATTGTAGTTTTCTGAAGGGGAATGAAAAAGGTTCAGTGCTTGAGAATATTTTATGTCTCTGACAAGATCAGAAATAAGCTGAAAGAAGTGATTGGATGGAATGTTCTTCGTTAAGAATCTTTCTGTTAATGGATGAAATGGGAAACTGTTTTTGTGGCTTTTCGACAGACCATATAATTGAGGTGATCGTGTTACAGTGATTCTATCAAGAAAAATGATGAATACTCTTATATATAAACTTTGTCTACAGTTTAGAAACACCATTACAGAAATAGAAAACAAATACAGTACAAAATTATTAATTAGCAACAACCAACACAAAGAAAATTATCTTGTTATTCATGGTAGAAAGCAAATTAAATTGGTACTTACCACATCTTGTGGGGCAGCTCGTAGGGCCTTGACAGACTCTTCGTGCTCCCCTTCCTACATGACACAAAGACATAAACTATGTACAACACACAACTACACTAAAATTTACTGTTAAGTGTCACTCGAAAAGGTAAACTTAAAACCTTATAATCTTTCCTTTTACATAAACGACACTCAACAGTCAATTCCATTATATTAGGCTTTATATTTAGAAGCAAATGTTATATGAAGATGAAATCTTTTAATAATATTAAAGAGCCCCACTGAAGCAAAAGAAATATTAATGTGTGATTAAAAATGTCAAAGTAAAAGTCTTAAAACAAACCTTCCAAATAAACTCGCCACTGGAACTTGATCTTGTATCCGATCCACTATCCCAATCTTGCTCGTCAATGTCGGCACTTTCACTAAACGAAGTTGACATTAATTGAATATCACTAGGCCCACTAAATCTAATATCTGTTAGAGCATCATAAATATCTAAATCTGCACTATCTTCTGCAACTGGATCGTAAAGATGTTCTTCTGTATCATCTCTTTGCATTATATTTACATATTCAGGCTGCGAGTTAAAACCTTTACTAACATTGACATAACTTGGTGAATCTGATGATTGAGAATCTTTATAAAATTCTACTTTGATATCATCAACATTTACATAATCATTTTCCGTGATAAAATTTTTATTGTTATGAAAAGATGAACTACTATCATCATCTTTTGAACTACCAAGGCTACTAATACTATTTTGTCGTTCGTGATTTAAGAATTCTGTAAGGTAATGTTTATTACTTTCATTTTGTTCTATTTTATTGTCTTTGGCATCAGCAAGAGTTTTATTTGCTATTTTTGTATCATTATTATCAAATTTATCTAAAACATTGATTAAATTTACATCATTTTCATTTGTGGATGATTCTAGATCTTCTTCTTCTATCCATTTTTGGCAGTTATGAATATTTTTAATATTTAATTTATTGATGGTGCTTTTACAATTCTCAATGTCAATGCTATCGTCGTGTTCATCTATTGTTTCATTAAATTTCTTCTGTTCATTTCTTTCTTCCAAACTGTTATAATCATTTTCATTGTTTTCTTCAAATTTTTTTGTTTGAATCGGATCAAACTCTTCAAGATCAATATCAGTATTATTATAGCTAATCGAGTCGTTACAATCATCTTTAACTGTTTCTTTCTCAACATCTCGGTGATCTTTAAAACTATTAAGTTCATCTAAATGATTAGCAAGCAGGGCAGGGTTAGTCTCATTAGAATTTTCTGTGTTTTCACTGATTTCTCTTGTTTTACTATCAACTTCTTCAATTGTTTTATCTTCAATCGATAGTATATCATTTAATGTATCAACTTTTTCATCATTATCTTGTGAATTATTTTTTGTTTGACTTTCTAATGCTAATGCTTTGCCCAATTCTTCTTTTTCTTCATTAATTGTGTTATTTTCTAATGATATAAATTCTACATTTTTTGTACTTTCATCATCTTCGGGGATACATCTTAAATCAATATCATCTAAATGTTCCCTATCATTAGCTTCTCTACTTTCGTCTGAGTTAGAAATAACATCTATCTGAATTTTGTAATCATCTGCAGATTTATCTAAACTAATATTACTTTCTTCTTTATCAGGTACTAATTCTTTTTCTTCTTCTTTAATATCCACGAATTCTTCTAGATTTTCTTCATCTTTTATTGCTTTATGTCCTTCTGATTTAATTTCAGCTTCATGATTATGTGCATTATTGTATTTAATTTCATTATCAATGAAGTCTTGAGATATGCTGATATTATTTTTGCTATTTGTAGTCGCTAAATTGCATATTTTATGTTCTTTTTCTTCTTTATTGTCTATTATATCAATGATGCTTTCACTTTTACTTTGATTTTCAATATCATCTTTATGTAACTCGGTTTGTTTTTCAGTTTCATCAATTTTGTCTGTATCCAAATTCTCTAAATTGCATCTTTCATGTTCTTTTTCTTCTCTATTGTCTATTACATCAATGTTATTTTCACTTTTACTTTTATTTTCAATATCATCTTTATGCAACTCGGTTTGTTTTTCATTTTCATCAATTTTGTCTGTATCTAAATTCTCTAAATTGCACATTTCATGTTCTTTTCCTTCTTTTTCATTTTCATCAATTTTGTTTGTATTCAAATTCTCTAAATTGCATATTTCATGCGCTTTTTCTTCTTTATTGTCTATTACATCAATGTTATTTTCACTTTTACTTTGAGCTTCAATGTCATCTTGATGTAACTCGGCTTCTTTTTCATTTTCATCAATTTTGTCTCTTTCCCAATTCTCTAAATTGCATATTTCATGCCCTTTTTCCACTTTATTGTCTATTATATCAATGTTATTTTCACTTTTCCTCAGATTTTCAATATCTTTATGTAACTCTGCTTCTTTTTCAGTTTCATCAATTTTGTCTGTGTCTAAATTCTCTAAATTGCATATTTCATGTTCTTTTTCTTCTATATTGTCTATTACATCAATGTTATTTTCACTTTTACTTTGATTTTCAATATCATCTTTATGCAACTCGGTTTGTTTTTCATTTTCATCAATTTTGTCTGTATCTAAATTCTCTAAATTGCACATTTCATGTTCTTTTCCTTCTTTTTCATTTTCATCAATTTTGTTTGTATTCAAATTCTCTAAATTGCATATTTCATGCGCTTTTTCTTCTTTATTGTCTATTACATCAATGTTATTTTCACTTTTACTTTGAGCTTCAATGTCATCTTTATGTAACTCGGCTTCTTTTTCATTTTCATCAATTTTGTCTCTTTCCCAATTCTCTAAATTGCATATTTCATGCCCTTTTTCCACTTTATTGTCTATTATATCAATGTTATTTTCACTTTTCCTCAGATTTTCAATATCTTTATGTAACTCTGCTTCTTTTTCAGTTTCATCAATTTTGTCTGTGTCTAAATTCTCTAAATTGCATATTTCATGTTCTTTTTCTTCTATATTGTCTATTACATCAATGTTATTTTCACTTTTACTTTGATTTTCAATATCATCTTTA
>VTPC01001923.1:25551-57479 GCA_011009095.1 Ignelater luminosus
TCTTCATTTGTTTTATTACTACTGATGGGTTCTAAATCAATTGTTCTATTAAGATCACTACTTTTCAAATTTTCTTTGTTTTCTGCAACAGCATCACCCTTCTGACTTTCAATTTCTTCTTTCATTTCTTTAAAATTAAGTGTGTTCTCAATTTCATGAATATCATCTTTGTGTACTTGAAATTCTTCACTTTCTACTTTATTTTCTTCATTTGTGGTACTCTTTTCAATATTAATCTTATTCTTTTCAATTTCCATATCATTTTTATTTTGTTCCAGTATAATTTCATTCTTTTCTCCAGGATTATGATCATTAAATTTGTGCATATCAGAAGTTTCACAATCTTCAATCAACATATCATCGAGATGTTCTTCCAATGCAGTATTTTTGCCATTTTGAAAGCTATCTAACCTTTGTTTCTCTTCTTTATTTATATAATCAACTGTAGGCTCGAAATTACACGTAAATATTTCTGTCTTTAAAGTACATTTATTATTTTCTTTACTATTATACAATCCTTCCTCATTAGTATCTTTTTTCTTTTTATTTTGCACTCCCCCTGTTATATCTTGTTCAACTTGTTTATTATTATTAGCTTTTTCGTGATCTTCAATTTTTAATGTGGGCTCTTCCGTATAATCTTTACAGCTACTCAAATCTACAATTACATCCTTATTTGTTTCATCACATTTCCTTTCGGTTAAATCATTATTTATTTTTGTATTTTCATTCTCAGTTAAAGCATAAGTGAGTTCTTCCAAATTAAATAGAGTGTCATTCGAACAACACGAATCCTGGCTTGGAGTATGCCTATTTGGAGGTTCCTGAATGGGACTGCCTGCATTTGGTACTGATCGTGTTTCAGTATCTGCCAAACCTGAATTGGGCTCTTCGTATGGTTCCGGCCAATCGTCATTTTCTGAATCGCTACTGCTTTCACTGTTAAAAGAAAAATTATATTTAGAATATTTTCATTGAAGCATGAATAGACTAACTGATTGTAAATTAGGTGATAAGAATCATTTTCACTGTAACTTTCTTCAGGGATCGGCGAGAGCGGCGTTGCATATACATTATATTTGATAAGAACTTCGCTTCTGCCTTCAGTATCCCATTCATCTGAGTCTTTGATTTGTTCGCTTGACTGACCCTATAACATTTAAAGGTCCTTCAATGAAGATTATTTACAAAATTAATAATTGAGGCAAACAAAAGAATTCACAAAAAAAACATACCTGTGCTTGTGGCAGTTTCATTAAAAGTTCATTTCGAATTGCAGCCATAATCTCATCATCCATGCTAAAACCAACATAACTCTCTTCACCACCACCTTGTGAAACTTCTATTTGTCCTGATACTTCTGTATTTGTTTGTGGATGTAAAAACCAACCCTCGCCTGGTTCCCAATTACTTCCACCACTCGATTCTAAAAGAAAAAAGGATAAGTTTTACTATGATAACCACACCAGCTTATCATTTATTTTTACCTTTGGGTTCTTTGGTATAAGTTTCATCAAGTTGCTCATTTGTTTCCAACGTAGTGGTAGCATTATTTACATCCTCAATTCTCTCTTCAATTTCTTCATTCTGACAGATAGTAGAATTATCTGACTTTTCTGGCACAATAAATGTTTCATTTTTATTGCCATCTCCCACATCTACAACTTCATTTAATACTGAACACATTTTACTTTGCTCACACAAAAATGTTTCATCATTAATATTTTGTTCCGGATCTTGTTGATTAATAATATTTACATTATTGGCATCTTGCAGCCTGAGATCATTTTTCATATTTAAACTCTCTATTAAAGCTTCATTTTTGCACTCGACAGTTTCTTCTACATTTAAAATCTTATTATCTACAAATAACAGTGATTGCGGTTCAGACGAGAATTCATCAAATCCTTTACAATCTCTAGGCCCATCCATTGCTTTACCTAAAAAACTATCCCACGTTTCTAATGAATATTTCAATTCAGATTGTGCCTCTTCATCTTCGTTTAAATCAGAAAAGTTTGATGAGAATTGCAAAACTTCTTTAGTATCTTCATCTGATGTTTTTAAAATTGGATTTTTAAATGGCGTACTTGTAAAAACGGCTGAATGTGTCATAGAATTTGGTAAGATTTCATCTTGTGTCAAACTGACATCAAAATGAACTCGGGGACTACTTTCGTAATTTTCCTTCTCGTTCTGTAAAAATGTGTCTGTTGTCCTTTGAATATCATTATTTAACTCTGATATGTTTACTGTAACATCCTCATTGTTTACATCACTTGGAGTCTCGTATTTTGTTATTATATAATCCATTAAGTCATCATTATTCTGAATGATTTCTGTAAGCTTTGGCACTTGAAAGCATTTTGTAGGAGATTTGTTGGCAACGTTTGTTTGAATCACCTCCACACTACTGTCTTCAAAACTACAAGGTTCTGATTTATCATCTTTGTAACATATTATGTCCTTTAAATCAGGCCTTATGTGAATAGGACTAAAATTTGAATCGACCGTAACATTAAAAATATTATATACTTGATTTCCTGGTTGGATGTCAGTCGGACTACTTAATTCTTCTATTAACGCTTCAGGATTCCGATGATCTGTAAAAAAAATATTTAATTGAGATTTCATAATAATACATAGAAGGCGTTCTATTAGTCTTCGTAGGACTATCGTCCTTAGAAGTATGTAAGGGTTAGACTTATTTTTGTAAAGTAAAGAATTGAACACACAATCTCATATTGTTTAGAATCCTAACACATCAAATAATTTTGTTACTTAAGACTATGCACAAGATTTGAACTCATAGGGACAACTGCTGCTGTTTTCACATATGAACTAAAAATGAAGTCATTTAAAATAGAATTTCTACAATACAAAGGCCAAGCTCTTTGGCTGATATTAAGCTGAATATTCACTAATTTGTTTTTTTATTTGGACATTTTGTGATGGTCACCTAAGCACTGCAAGCAGGCATCCTCTTCAAGATCTAGTCTTTCACTTCTTTTCATTACATCCTACTGTCATGACATTCATCACTTCTTAAATCCAGCAACCCATCCTTCCCAATTCATCAGCAAGTCATATTATTCTATCATTACAACTCCACAAATAAAAAGACTTGACCCTGAAGAACTTTGGAATATGCGTCACATGTTGTATCATTCCTTTGTTGTGGAGCATGAGCTAAGGTACTGCTTGGAATTGGCCCACCAGTACAACAGTTTGGTCTTCTGACTCAATAGTGCATCATAAGCTACCACCACCTAGAAGACCTTTGTCTGCCCTTACAGAAATACAGACTCACAGTTTTCCCCTATCATACACTACCTACCAACTATGACAGAAGAAAAAGCCTGTCTCTTAAAAGAAGCATGTGACCTGGCTGGATTTGCTCCTATAGGTGCATGCCTGGAATTCTTAAGGGGTAAGTACAGCAGATTTCATAAAATTCTGAGACAAGTCTTGAGAGCGATTTTTACATTTTTAATATATATATATATAAAGAGGGCTTTATATTATAATTTCAAAGGTCACTGAAAAAAAAAGTAGTTTTTTAAAGTCACATTTACATTATATTTAGAACGTCTTCTTCTAAATCAACGTTATTAAGTATTGATTGTCACAGATTTTATTGAAATACACTGTACACTAGAAGGGTAGTCGAGAATAACTAAGAAGTCTCAAAAGCCTCAGAATTCAAACCTCAATCCCCAACAGTATCCTAAGAAAATCTTAAAAAATCCAAAACGGCAAACAAGCATCCTACAGACAGTCATCAACTGTAGATTGTAGTTAAGGAAAGAGATAGATAGACAAAAGACAACATTGGTGTGGTTCTAAAAAGTGTTTTTGTTATTTTTGTTTTTCATCTATCATTCCTCTTCCAAAGGAACAACGGCAACACCACAATGATCATCATCTAAGCGCTGTTGCTAACAAGCTCAGTTGACTAGATATCGTCGCTGTAAGTAAAACTCTGCGTACTGCATTTATCAATTGCCATTTTACCGACACACACACATAAGGGTATTTGCATTAAAAGCCTGGCCAAAACTTGATTTCGTGGAATCCGTCATAGCCTAAAACGGACTTCTACCTGAGATAGCTGAATAGGTGAAGAATATTGAATCACCCATTATTTTGTCCCGAGCGGTAACACGTAGCAACATGCTCAGTCAAGATTACGATTGTTCGTTGCAGAACATGTATCTGTTCTTGACGTTCCTTTGCAAAGGCTTAAGAGAATCTGGAAATTTATGCCAGTTCATAATTTAAATGGAAGTAGGCCGCTAACAGTAAGAAACGTTGATTTAGAAGAAGACGTTCTAAATATTGCAGAAAACGACCCCAGTACCAGCATTTGTGCTATTTCTCAAGTTGTGACTGCATCAAAGACAACTGTCCACAAGATTTTGAAGGAAGATAGGCATCATCCCTATAAAAAACTCAAGTTCAACATTTGGTGGAGGCAAATTTCGAAAAAAGTGTGACCTTTTGTGAATGGCTCCTCGACCAACACAAAAAAACGCCCTGCTTTTGTAAGTAACGTGCTGTGGACGGATGAGGCTACATTTATAAGAAAGGATGTTTTTAATGTTCATAACGAACACATCTGGGCACATGAAAATCCTTTCAGGAAAGCAATTTTAAAGTTCGCTGTTCAGTAAACGTATGGACAGGGATAGTAGGAAATAAAATGGTTGGTCCTTTCATACTACCTAACAGGTTAACTGCTGAACTACTTAATTTTTTTAAATAACGATTTTTATAATCTGATGGACGATGTTCCTTTGTTGGTCCATCGGTATATGTGGATGCAGCAAGATGGTGCACCATCTCATTATGCTGCTAGAGTTCAACAATTATTTGTTTTCTCAGACACAAAACGTCTTCTTTACCGTCTCATTTTAAATTCTGCTTACAATTTTTGTCTCTATTTAATAATCAAAATCATTTTTTGGCGGTGCAAAAATACCAAGCTTTGCATAACTTAAATAGTGTTAGTTTTCAACTGTGTTGCAGTACAAATGCATATTGTATGTATTTTTGTTGTTGGTTGACACTGAACGCATTTTTTGCTAAGAATGGGGAAAACTAAACACATGACATTAACACTGAATCAGAAAATTGACTTCTTAAAATTGTTTGAGAAGAAAACTCTGGTGGAAGTAATTCAAAGAGAATTTGAATGTGGCAAAACTCAAATTTACAAAATTATTAAAGACCGTGATAAAATAAAAAATAAGTGGGTTAATTCAGCGGAAAACATTCTACAAAAAAGAAAATCTTCATATGACGATGTGGATAAAATAGCTCTTGAATGGTTTACAAATGCAAGGTCAAAGTTGCTACCAATTTCTGGACCACATTTAAAAGAACAAGCCAGAAAAGTTGCGTAAGAAATGAATTTAATGGGATTTAAAGTATCAAATGGGTGGCTCGATAGTTTTAAGAAACGACATGGAATAGTATGGAAAACAGTGAACAGAGAAGGAAAAGATGTTGACGAGAAGACAGTAGAAGAATGGAAAGAGAAACTTGTTGAATTACGAAGCCAGGGATATCTACAACTGTGATGAAACGGGGATGTTTCTTCGTGCAATTTCAAATGAGACATTTTCACTGAAAGCTGAAAAATGCATTGATGGGAAGCATTCTAAGAAAGGCATAACAGTCTTATTGTGTAGCAATATTGAGGGAAAATCTGAGAAACCTCTAGTAATAGGTAAATCGCTTAAACCACAATGTTTTAAAAATATTGATACCAATTCTATACCTGTGGTGTGGAAAACAAATAGAAAATCTTGGATGACTTCGGGAATAATGGAAGAATTTCTTTGCAATTTTAACGATAGAATGAAGAGACAGCTAATTCATATGAAGAGGCCTGTAAATCACAAGAATGGAGAGAAGCGATTCAAAACGAGTTGGATTCTCATAAGAAGTTAGGTACGTGGAATCCTTCAGATTTGCCCCCCGGCAAAACAGCAATTGATACTCGCTGGGTATTTAAGATAAAAGAAGATGGTTCGAAGAAAGCCAGACTAGTGGCAAGAAGGTTCCAGGTTCCGAATGAACCATATGAATTTTTGTATGCAGAATACCTACAGTTAGACTATTGATCTCAACGGCAGTCCAACATGATTGGAAATTGAAACAAGTAGACGTGCCAACGGCTTTTTTAAATGGCGATCTAGACACTGAAGTGTACATAAAAGTACCAAAGGGTTTAGTATGTGAGTCAAAAGTTTTAAGACTGGATCATTCATTGTATGGACTCCGAAGTGCTGGAATGAAAAATTTTCAAAAGAAATGAACAAGCTTGGATTCAAACGTTCAATGTATGATTATTGTCTCTATTTTAAAAAGAATGTTTATTTAGTTTTGTTTGTGGACGATGCTATGATAATAGGGGATGATTGTGAAGTTATTGAACTGCTAAATAATTTACAAAAAATATTTAAAATAAAGAATCTCGGGGAACCGAAATCGTTTATTGGTAAGCAGATTGATCATACTTCAGATGGAATATTTTTGTCTCAGTCTAATATGATAAATCGATTGCTTAAGGAATTTAGAATGGAAAATTGCAAAACTGTTTCAACTCCAATGGAAGCAAATTTTAGTACAAAAGATGCTAAGATAAAGACAGAAATTCCTTATAGAAACCTAATATGTAGTCTGATGTACTTATCTGTGACTACAAGACCAGACATAGCATTTGCTACTTCACTGCTAAGTCGCTACTTAGATACTCCTACTGAAGAGACATGGAAAGCTGGTAAACGCATTCTTCGCTATTTAAATACAACCAAGAATTTTGGACTTACATTTACCAAGGGCAATCTAGAAGGCATGTGTGATGCAGATTGGGCCGGAGACAGAGCTACAAGGAAGAGTGTTAGTGGTTTTGTCTGCTATCATGCTGGCAATCCAATCGCCTGGCATTCAAAAAAAGCAAACCTGTGTCGCATTATCGTCTATGGAAGCAGAATATATTGCGGCAGGCTTAGCGGCTCAAGAATTGGTTAATTTACGTGGAGTGCTCTCAGAATTAAATAATAAAACAAGTGAAAGTGTAGTGCTAAAAATAGATAATGTTAGTGCAATTTCGCTAATGCATACATTTTCAAATAGCAAACGTGGTAAACATATTGAAATCAAACATCATTTTATAAAAGATTTGTGTCAGAATAAAATTCTAAATGTCAAATATGTAAATTCTAATGAAAACACAGCAGATATTTTTACAAAACCTTTATGTAAAGAAAAGTTTGAAAAATTTAGAAATAATTTATTATCTGCTAGTAAAGCTCGGTAAATCTGTTCTTGATTGATACATATGTATACCATACCTACTTATTTTTGTTTTTGTATTTTCTGATTATGTTATCCTTTTCTTAGTATAATTTGTATTTAATTTGATTGTAAAATTTTAACTTTTGTTATAAAATAATCTAAACTGTAAATAATTATCAGAGTCAATTAGATATAGGATTTGGTTTGTTTGCAACTTATAATGAATATCTAATTGAGAGGGGATGAGAATGTTTCTTATTAATTCAAAATGTGTTATAGTATTATTACTTCTGTTTATAATTAAAAAGTTTATATATCAGAAACGTGTAATTTAATTATTCTTTGCAGGTATGTTAACATATGCTGCTTTAGTTTAATATTGCAATTATCATTCTTTGCAGAATAATAAACAGTTTTTTCATTCCTCTAGTTCTTTTATTTGCTTGATTAAAAAATTTTCCTCTTCCAAATTGCTAGAAGAGGGAGTGGTGTTTGGCGAGTGAATTTCTTCCAAGGGAAGGTTCTTAAAACACAAATTACCTTCCTCATCAAAGTACTATTCCTTTTTCAGTGCAATCATCTACTTTTACACCTGCTCTGTTGGAAAACGATCTTACAAATTAAATTACAAGTTACATACTAAATTAAAAAAACATGGATAACACAAAGTTACTAGTGCATATGATAAAGAAAAGTGGAGATGATTCTGAGGTGACAGGCATATCTGAAGATAAGATATTATGGTGTAAACTCCCAAGTGAGTATGCAACTTTGAAAAATCACAAAATATTATCTAATAAATCAACAATCAAAAATGCTATGACTGCTATTAGACCAATTAATGGTTATCGCAGAGCAGGTGTAAAAGTAGATGATTGCACTGAAAAAGGAATAGTACTTTGATGAGGAAGGTAATTTGTGTTTTAAGAACCTTCCCTTGGAAGAAATTCACTCGCCAAACACCACTCCCTCTTCTAGCAATTTGGAAGAGGAAAATTTTTTAATCAAGCAAATAAAAGAACTAGAGGAATGAAAAAACTGTTTATTGAACTACGAAAATTGGATGATTCATACAACATAAAGAGAAAGGATATTACATCAACTGTAGCACTGCACAAAAAAACAGATAAACATGATGACCAAAAGAGAAACTGCAAGATTCATTTAAGAAACCTTGTTATATGTGTGAGGCTCTGGGTTTTAAAAATCGATATCATCCCACAGACGAATGTAGAAACAAAGTCCTATGCTACAAAGATAAAGGTTAATTCTCACAAAGCTGAGCCACAAGATGAAGTAGCAGAGATGATGAACATTGAAATTGGTGATAGATCTTGAAACTAAAAGGCCGGAGAAATTGAACTCGTTAATAAAAATAAATGTATTAATCGATAATAACATGAAGATAAAAGCTGTGTATGACAGTGGCTGAAATGTCAGTTTAATAAATCAGAGTGATAGAGCTTTTAAAATCAAGTTTGATAAGACACAATAGAGTTTTTAAGACGATTAATGGGTTCAATTTTTCCTCCGCAAGGGCAAATATTATTTTAAAAATTGGTACTGTAACCGACCAACTTAGCACTTATGTGGTAAAGAATAACCAGTTTTTTTATGATTTATTATTAGGCCTTGATACCATAAAGAAGTTTAGACTTCTTCAAAATGAGAATTTAAAGATTTTACAAAAAATTAATGAAGAGAAAATAATTAGATGATATAGAAAAGAAGACTGTTGAAAATGAATCAGATGATTACTTTGAAGTCAATTTTAATGAACATATAGATATAAGTAAATTTCAAGCACATAGAAGATGAAAAGAAAAGAATAGAGATTTCTAATTTAATAAATAAGTACACTTGCATGTTTGCTAAAGATAAGTTTGATGTTGGCAGGGTAAGATCCAACGAAGCTGAAATTAAGTTAGTAAGAGACAAATATGTTACTTCACGACCTTATAAAATTCCATTCCAGATGAACAAGAGATTACAACTCAAGTTAAGAAATTGCTAGAAGCTGATATCGTAGAAGAGTCTGACTCAGCCTATGCTTCTCCTGTAACACTTGCATTTAAAAAGGATGAGGGAAGTAAATCAAGACTGCATTGATTTTAGAAAATTAAACCAATTAGTGGTTCCTGAATCCTTTTATTTTCCAACAATAAACGACGTTATAGATAAAGTATTTAATTGGGAGTATTTCACAGTTCTTGATATAAATTCAGGAAAGCAGAAGAATTTCAGTTTAAAGTCCTCCCATTTGGCCTTAAAAATGCTCCAGCAATTTTCCAACATATTCTGTCAAAGATAATTAGAAGAAATAATTTAGATGAATTCTCTATTAATTATATTGATGACATCTTGATATTTTCTAAAACATGGGTAGAACACCTTCAACATATCGCACAATTACTGCAAGCATTAATAGATGAGGGACTTAAAATTAAGCTGGTGAAGTGCATTTTCGCTGCCAAATCAGTGAAATATCTTGGCCATTTTATTCAGCATAACAAAGTCTCATCCGCGCAGGAAAATCTAGTTGCAATTAAAAATCTTAAATGACCAACAGATAAATCTGGCGTTCGAAGTATACTGGGTTCCATTAACTTCTATCTAAAATACATTGAAAACAGTTCACAGAAGTTTGAACCACTGCATAAATTACTAAGAAAAAATGTTGAATTTCAATGGTCAGAAGAATGTGAAAGATCGTTCCAGCTAATAAAAGATTATCTCTGCTCTTCCCCTATTTTATCGATTTATGATGTAGATAAAGATATGCGGATGCGAGTTATAAAGGACTAGGTGCTACTTTAAAACGACCACAAATGGATGGGAAACTTCACCCTGTTGCCTATTTTTCAAGAAAATTGTCGGAAAAAGAGAAGAAAATGGATGTTATTCATTCGGAACGTAAAGCTATCAAGGATGCAATTAAATACTGGAAATATTACTGAATAGGACGGCCTTTTACGGTATGCAGTGACCATAAACCCTTTAGAAAATCTTAAAACAAAATCATGAACTGACAAAATATTAGGTGATTTGGTTCATTATTTATCTCAATTTAATTTCGAGATCATCTACAAGAAAGGGAAAGAAAATATTTTGGCAGACCTTTTATCGCGGTATCCCGTTCGGGAATACTTTGAAAATGATGATGCGATTACAGTTGTAAATTTAGTAGAATTAGTTGATATTGTAAATGATCAAAAACACAATATTAATGAACTGAAATTTGCAAAGAAAACCGAAGTACACTGGGACATTATTTTTAAGAAATTAAGGAACAAGCCTAGAATATTTGTCTCAGTTGAATTTGGAAAAAAATTAATAAAACTCATCCACGAGACTTATGGCCATATTGGTATTTCTCAAATGCTCGCTACAATCAGACCCTTTTACTACTTCAAAAACCTCGATAATTTAGTTAGTGAATTCTGTAATAAGTGTTCAACATGCATTGAAAATAAAACACGCCGCAGTAGAATAATTGGCCTAATGTCAAAACTAGGACCAGCCAAGGAACCTTTTGAAATTATGTCTATTGATACCGTTGGTGGTTTCGGTGAAACTCGATCAAATAAAACGTTCATGCATATCCTGCTGGGCCATTTTATTAGATATGTCTGGATTTCCACATCACGAACTCAAAGTGCCCGTGATTTTATAAACCTCAATGCTTCTATAACAAAAAAAATAAAACTAAATTCATACTAGCTGATCAATACACCGGTTTAAACTCTGAAGATTTTAAGACTTATCTTGATAAACGAAACATTCAGTTGATTTTTACCTGCATTGATTGTCCACAATCTAACAGTTTAAATGAAAGACTTAACCAGACACTTGTGAACAGAATAAGATTCAAAATAAATTCTGATGGTGAAAAACAAGCTTGGTCTACTATTGCCGAAGAATGCGTGACTGAATATAATAAGACAATTCATTCAGCTACAAAATTCCAACCTCTGTACCTATTAACCGGAATCCACTTTACAATATGCCCAATTAATACAGACAGCTCACTAAATTTGGCAGAAGATAGAACACAAGCATTCCTCAACTCAACGACAAACTTTCACACAAATAAATTACGAATTGATAACACTCGAACCTACAATGAATTTAAAGTTGGAGATCAAGTCTACATAGAAAACAGAAGCAAACTTAATCGAGGGAAAATGGATAAAGTGAGGATTGGCCCATTGACCATTTTAAGTCGGATCGTCCCATTATTTTATAAAGTTGATTGCGGGAAGCGAAAGAAAATATCCAATTATTTTCACGTCAATAATTTGTCCCTTTGTCTTTCTGACTAAAGTGACTTGGGAAGGGGAGGTGTAAGTTAATGTGTGTCATATGATAGTTTTGCCAAAGTCTAATAAACTCTTAATTTAATACTAGTAGAAAAAATTCTTTGCAGAATAATAAAATCAGGTAGAAAACGATCTTACATATATATTTCTTTGCATTCAATTTTGTAAAAACAAAAACAGGCACATGACACCTTTCTGAAGTACAGTAAAAGTCAAAATCTTGAAATGGATAAAAGGTGCTAAATGCATTATTTTCGAAATTTAAAAAAATGTGATTTTCTGAATGTTACAGCAACATACCTACTCTATTTTTTTTAGATATACTGAAACAAACAGATTTTTAGGCATTATACTTCAAAAGTACACAACTTAAAACTAAAACCAAATTATCTTGAATTAACATATTTGTTACAAGCACCTTTATTCATCCGCCTTTCCAATTATTATTAATGGTTTCAATAAAAATTTACAAATTGCAATCAACTCTAAACATCTATCTGCAAGTAAAAACGTCTCATTTGAGACCTGAATGTAATTGAACAATTAAACGAACTTGCCTTAGTGAAGTTCAATCGTAATTATTTGAAAAGTCTCAATCAAGATGTTAAATTCCCACCCTTTTTCATTCCCTCAAATAACCAATCCTGATTGATCCCAATAACAAAGTTGCAATTTGTGTAACTCTGAACAGAACGACGCTATGGTAATGTTACATGAATAATCAGGAACAGACAACCATGTAAATAATTTGCTTTTGTATTTAAACATCATGCGATATCTAAGTGTAAACAGGAGTTACTGTAAGTAAAGACATCTCGAACAACCTTTGATCAAAAATGAATGTACTAACAGCACTGTCATTTAGGCAAAACTGTAAACAGTTACTGCAAAGTCTAACAACAGAACTCTCACATTAAGTCCTCACTAATTTGTTATTCTTATATAAAGCCTTCCCATTCTAGTAAATTCAGATTTACATTCATAAAAGAATTTTAGTGCCCTACAAAATGGGGTATGCAAAGAAGTTCTTTCAATGCGCAACTATAGTCTATTTCATTATCAGACTGAACCAGAGAATAATAACAATAATGCACAAAATTAAGAATTTAAATACTTACTAGGTGATGCTTCTTTGCTGTTTAAGTTTGCATTTGACTGCTGTTCAATACTCGAAGATGGGTTTGTATTTACATATGTACAGTTGGCATCCTCACTCTTTTTAACAGTCCAAGTTTCTTCATCAGAAGAAGAATTATCATCAAAACCTCTTTGAGGTTCCCTTAATTTATCGTCACTCTTTTCGCTAGCTTTTTCTTTATTATGACTAATAGATTCAGGTACAAAAAGTAAGCTATCTTTTCGTTCTTCCTGGAGCCTTTTAAGTTCCTCTTGAAATTTATCATGTATACTTAAAAGATTCCCCTCGCTTCCAAACATTAAACTAACATTTTCTAGATTTTGTTTAGGAGCATACCGAACATTTTTATAGTTAACCCTATAGTCTAAACTAGGCAAAGGAGTTTCAGAATCAGATTCCGAGCAATCAATGTGCGTAAGAATCATTAGATCTGTAACTGATTTAGATTTCTGATGTACTTTCTCTGAATATGCTCCTTGTTCAATTTTTCTCCTCCAGTTTTCATCTTCAGTCTCACTTTCACTACTTGTTCGTTGCATACTTTCAGTTAAACTACTATTTTGAGTTTTACTCAATTCAGTATTATAGGGTTTATTAAAAGTAGGCCCTAATTTAAATTCCAATTTGTTTTTAACTTGTGGTAAATTTTCAGGGGCAGGACTCGGTTGGTGGCTTGAATCAGAACTAGAAACATTTTCTAAAGCTAAAGCATTATCCAAATCCTTAATAGCTTCCGATAATCCCCGAACATAAGACATATCGCCAGTTTTAGTAGCAACTTTTTGGAGCCACGAATCCATCTCCACACCTGCCAAATTGTCTAGTGAACCATGTAAATTATTTAAACTGGGAGACATGGGTTTTGCATTTAACAGTTCCTCATCTTTATTGAGATTCATATTTAAAACTGTAATATCACTAAGATCAATATCTGTTGCAGACATAGTTTCTCGATTGAATTCATGATTATCTGTCCTTGCTACATTGTTTGGCTTCAAATTATTCCAGCGACTATCAAAATCTTGCATTGACATTAAAGGGTCAGACTGATTTGTTACATGTTTGGTGTTTTGATACACTTGCATTAAGTCTGCTAACATGAGGTGCACTTGGGATACGGAGGGCCGCAATTCGGACGAAGACCAACACAGTTGCATTAGACGGAATCTGGCGGAACAAATTAATGTTTGTTAGATATACATTTAAGCCATATGTTATTCATAATAACAATACTCGGATACTTACATGTAATCAGTGTAAAGCACTGAAAGATCAGGTTTAGATAATCGCACATTTGCTGATCCCAACACTTGTGAAATAACATCATCATCACTAAGATGTGCATATGGTTGTGCTCCACATGAATAAATTTCCCACATGGTTACTCCCAATGACCAGACATTACTGTCAAACGATATCTGTTTGAAAAACAGACAAAAATTAAAAATAAACAAACAAAAAATTTTAATCCATCATACCGGTTTCGGTTGAATTGTTGTAGAAGTATATGTGAGAGACTCGGGTGAACACCATCGTACAGGAACAGCAGGGGCACCCTGATAATAGTCTTCAGGATATAAACTGGCAGCTAAACCATAATCACCCAGTTTTATATTTAAATCAGATACTACCTGACAATTTCTTGTTGCTAGATCACTACAAAAAACACAAAAGATGCTTTAAACACTACCTAAATTGCAATTGCAAAATGACTTACGGATGTGTTAATTTATGATCATGAAGATGCTTAAGGGCTGAGGATAACTGACAACACCAAAGTAGAGGCAGATCACTGGACAACAATTTTTCTGAAGTCCTTTGATTGTCTCTTAAATATTTTTTTAAATCACCCTAAGGATATTAAAACAGAGAAACAATGATAATAACAAGGTGGATTGTTTGCATTTGCTTACACGTGGACAAAGCTCTTGCAATAAAAGAAGCGGGACGGATTCGAGACTACGACCAAGTAATTGTAAGATATGTGGATGGTTGCCAGTTCGATAGATCATGGCATCGTGAAGAAAAACTGCTCTTTCACTGCTTGTCGCACTAGCTTCCAAAATGCGCACAGCTACAGGTGTCCAACCCTGTTTGTTATCATTATCATTTAGACCCTGAGCTGTACCTTCAACGACCTAAACAAGTCCAAGTTAACATGTTTATATTTAATACAAATAAATGAGTACAAACCCTTCCAAACCACCCTTTCCCGAGTTCTTTAATATATTTAAGTTTTGTTCTAGGAAAATCTCTCTCACTCCCATCTATCAATAAAAGCAAACATGTTAAAAAATTGTAAACTTCTATTGCAAAAACTAACTTACCAAACCAGGAATGGACATCAATATCTGCATGATTATAATCAATTTCAGTTTGACCCTACATGAGAAAAATATCTTATTATTAAAAATATCGACCATTTGAAAAAAAATACTTACAACAATCTGTTCATTGGCAAGAAAAATGTTATTATTGTGATGTGGTGGCGAAAGAGGTGTGAATATGGTAAATTCTCCGTTTGCAATCGGATTAATGTGTCCATGATCCAAACTAGAGGTTGAAGACACTACTACAGGATTATTGTGAAATTCCTTTAAAAATAAATATGAGCAATTAAAAGTCTATATGGATTTATAACAGTTTTACTTAAATATTTAAATTAGTCCTAATTTGTCTAAAGAGAAATGTAGTACAATACAAAGCTATAGCTTATACATATGGGCTGTCCTAGAAAGTGCAGAGCGCACAGGTTGTTTCTTTTTGTTATACTTGTGCATTGGCTTGAAGTCAGGGCTATGGCCGACATGATGTAACTAATAATTTGTTAGTTATTTAGTGTCAAAATGTATGAAGATAGCGGAGAAAAGGCACAGATTAAATAAAAGTC
Source organism: Ignelater luminosus (assembly GCA_011009095.1). Taxonomy (NCBI): domain Eukaryota; kingdom Metazoa; phylum Arthropoda; class Insecta; order Coleoptera; family Elateridae; genus Ignelater; species Ignelater luminosus. The sequence goes on from VTPC01001923.1 coordinate 41,204, forward strand.
AGATATTTCACCTCGACAAATTTGTGGACTCTATTGCTCTCTCTCTCTCTCTCTCAATGCAACTACCAGAGTTTGCTATTTTAACATGTGCTGCGCAAGCAGCACAGCGTGGTGTGCACTTTTCATAAAACGCGCGTAAAAGAGTAGGCGTGGTAAACTCCTAGAGCTGCAAATGTAAAGGTGCAGAGACAAAAAATGGGAACATTGGTGGAATAGGGAGTGAAATATCTGATCTTTATTTAATCTGTGGAAAAGAGCTACAACGTTGCCACAGCTGGCATAAGTTTCCAAATCTAAAGATGTATAACATGTGATTGTCTCTAACAATATGTTTCACTGTTGTGATAACAGTGTAATCACCTTAACGACGATGGAATTTCCTGCAAGGTCCGTAAATAATAGCGTATTGTGAAAGATAGGTCATTTGATACGTTTCGATCACAAAGTCGACTAATACAGAGAAATATGCACCTTCTAGACGTGTTCAAACTACCGTCACGGAAATCAATTTTAAGAATTTCCTGATTTCCAACATAAATTGTCATAAAATAATGAAAATTACATTACCTTAATCTTTTCGATCACAAATGACTGCTAATAGGAAGACCTATCTTTTACAGCACACCAGTAGTATTTACGGACCTTGGATAAATAAGTGTCCAGGAAAGTATGCAACAGTGGAAACAGTTTTTTGTCAATGTCTCAGAAAACTTGTTTATAAATAAAATTTTATACTTACTCCAAAAGTTTCAATAACAGAAATAAGACTTTGGTTATTATCAACAATAATAAAGCAAATTCGAAAATACAATACAAATTGCATATTTACTCAAAATTTTTAATTTAACCCCAATAAATTTGCACTTTTTTTAAGATTCTCACTAATTTCCCCAGCAAGTTCAAAAATCTCCAATTGGGGAAAAATCACCATACCTGGCAACACTGCAGTACTCACAATTTATCTTCAATTTCCGTTTTGTACCTGCTCGTAGAGCCCTGCAATGGCCGAAACTTCCAGACAAACTTGACGCGGCCCGAAAAAATCCTGTAATTTCTTGATCGGCCCGAACAGCCTAAGAGGCCAAACGACCCGAGACGTTCAAGAAGTCTAAAAGATCCGAACAATCCGACGGCGTGATAGACCCGAAGGGCCGAGAAGTCCAAAAGGCTGAACGGTCCAACAGACCCGCATGGCCCGAAGGGCCGGGAAGTCGAAAGGGTCCGACAGGCCGAAAAGTCCAAAACGCCCGACAGGCTCCAACAGCTCAACAGGCCCAACAAGACAAAAACCCGAGCTTCGACCCGGGTCGCGTAAAGGTCCGATTAGAAAACCCGACCCGTGCAGGCCTCTACCTTCTTGACAAAAACATTCTGATTACATATTTTATCAATAATATAAATACTCAAGCCCTGTAACTAGGTATTCAATTTTTTCTTTTCTGTTAAGATACTCTATTTTAGTGAGAGGCGAATTTTTGTTTTTAATTTATCTATGTAGGTATTTGCAGAGTAAGGTTGCCAACTTCCAAGTCCCATTAACCCGGACAATTTCAAAGCTTTCAGCGTCGGGGAACTAAACGAGAGCCTTTAAGGGAGAAAGGGGATAGATGCGGGATAATAAAAGGTTGAACAACAGTTTCTCACATCGCACTTTTACACAAGTACTCAAAAATATATTGTTCGATTTTGTTCTAACCATAACCGAAATATTTCGGTTACGGTGTTTTTGTTCCCATTACTTTATCAGGATTTAGTTTTCATGGATCGGTTCAAACACTAGTTAATACCGTTCTTACTTTCATTAAATTTTATTAATTGAAATAATGCCGTTAGATAAACTCAAAGATTTTTATAATACTTGAAAAAGTTTTTCTCAATTTATTATTATAATAATAACCGCCACTATGAGGTATTACTTTGATCAATCAAAAAATTCTCTATTTGTTATTTCATTGAACAGTCTGTACCGGCAGACCCAAAGGGCACGCCGTGAGACTATTGTCGCTCGATAAGTAATAATAAATAGGTAAAGGTGGCAATAGTGCGACAGACCAAAGCCTGGACCACGCGACGCGATGCGGCAATGAGATACTATTCCGACAATAAATTTAACCGCCACTTCGGGTCACCTTACATTTTCATTAAGACATATAAAACTGATAATAACAGGTTTTAATAAGTAATTAAAACTTCTTTATTTAGTTTTCGTTCATAAACGAAAATCATTTATATTGGTTACGTCTTCGTTTTTGCCAAATCCGAACAGTTGACAGTCCTCTTGTAGGGTGGTTTGATATTGTTTTAATATTATGTCATCTTTCTAATGGGTAATGTGGAGACACTTTTCAATGTCATGTTTGAAGAACAGTCGTATATATGTTCGTCAACTAACCTTAAATTTCGATATTAACGTCATTTTAGCCATAGGCGTACCCCGCAAAATATGTAAAGGAGTCTTTTGGACAATCTTATTCTTCTTAATTCTTGTTAAACTGTTTATTAAAGTAGTTTTTCCCTTCGCAAATCTTATTTATATTGGAAGTTCATAATTTTGTTATGATCTGGTCTCAGGTAATTTGATCCTCTGTTTTCTAGAATAAAAATAAATTGATTTAACACTCTGATTTGCAATCATCCGAAACAATCAGCATTACATTACATTGATTAGTTACTACATAATCAATAAATTAATATTCCTACCGATGTACTAAGTGACTCTTGAAGATGCTTGTTTTTGTAGTAATCATTGAAAATGATGAAATCTCCATTGAAGCCCCAACTAACATCGATTGTTGGTTGTTAAAATACATTTCACACGGTGGTAGAGGGACGGTGATAAAACATCTCCAGCATTATGCTTAATTAAGTTTTACAACATAACATCAATAATTACCCAGACAATGTTTATATGTTTTAATGTTTTTCTTTGTATATTGTTTCGATTAGGCAATCATTTATTAAAATTTGCTTCAAGTGATTTATAAAACTTGCACTGTTTTATTGTCTGAATCACAGTCTAATTACTAGCAAGCGATATCTCATTTTTACTTTTAAGTACTTTTATATTGGATGATTTTTACCATTTTGAAATCTGTGTAGCCTTCACATAACAATTTCAATTAATGCTTTCCTTCAACTGCAGAAGAACAGGTACTTTAATTTTGATGCAGTATAGTATGTACATAGTTGCATGCACAGCTCAGTCTATTGCAACTATCACATGGAAAACTTACAAAAATGATTCAGATCCTTGGCAATTTGCAGTCAATTCTAACCACAAAAGTTTAATACACAAAGAAACTTATTGATTTTAGTTCCAAAATAATTCTGTTGTTAAAGACTTCAAATATGAGCCTGAGCAATAAGCATACATGAAGATGTAAATTTAATTCAAAGCAAAACTTACAACTAATTTTTATCGAACGCCTTTGAAATCTTAAACTGCAGGTTACTGTTTAGCTCTAATAGTAGTCAATTAAAATGTAAACTACTTGTTTACACTCTTTTACAAGTTTTACACTAATTATGTGCTACATTACTATTTATCTCTGTATTTCCCACTTCCAGTAACACAAGCTGTGCCACTATGCGTAACATGTTATGTATGAGTGTCCATGTGTGTACATACCTATAAATATTTTTATCAAGATATAAAAAAACACTATCAGTAAGATCTTTATTTCTCAATGTCATGTTTTATAAGTTGCTTTGTAAAACTGCTTAAAATAATAAATTTTTATTTTGCAGTAATATAATTTATTTTGAAACTGTCAACGTTACGTCACTGTACAACGCGACAAGGATGGAAAATGTAGACTTTTGTTGTCCTTTACATTCGCGGTGCGAGTAGAGAGCTGACGTATTTTTTTGTCTTTCTTCTTTGATTCTATCCATTAGAAAAATGATAAAATAAAACAATATCAAGGCACTCTAGGTATTTGTATATTAACTTATTTGATTTAAAAATCAAAGTTAACTATTCATAAACTGATTATAAACTAAATACAGCTGTGAGATCAATATAGTATTATTCAACAACACATATTATACAAGGTGTTAATAAATTACATTGACAAACTGATAGGGTAGATTTCTAACGATCATAGAAGGTTTCTTCTGAACCTATGGTCAATTTGTCTTAGTCTTATGAAATAATCAGCATTCAAAATTGCCTAAAGACAGGTTCATTTTTGTATGCATTGTCATTATCTGTCAAAATACCAATGTTCTATTAAGAAAGATTGTACCTTTTATGTATGTTTTAAGCTACTTTTTCTTACGACCACATGAGAAAGCGACTAATTTTACACAATTAAATAGGCGCAAAAATTGACAATTTCATTCATTAGTCCAGGGAACAGGCTGAAAAAGGTGCCTTTGCTTGCAAAAGGTTATGTAGTTCTGAGTTTTGGATATGTTGTGTATATCAGTGCTCTAGTGAAAATCCCAAGTTTTCGACCTCGTCACCCCTGTGCGGGCGCCAAAAATCATCAAAATTCCGGACTTTTTTCAGTTTCTCGATAATATCTTTTTACCAATACATTACGGAGGAAAAGGTTTCCATTAAAAGTTGTAGAGCATTACATTTGCTACAACTTTTGTATGGAAAATGTTTATATAGAACGATTAGGTAGATAGCTATGTTTCATCAATTTTTCGCATAAATATTACTTTTTTGAGATTTTTGATTTTTTTTAAACAGTTGTATTAGTAATTATTGCATTGTATATTATTATAACATCTGCTATATCCCTCACTGCAGAGTGTGATTCTGCGGAAATCATCAGGGAGGACATGGATTTGCTAGTTCTTTTGACAAGTTTGGCTCAATATCTCCCCATTTATTTCCGAAAACCTGGAAGAGGTTGGTAAAAACATATTATCGAAAAACTAAGAAAAAGTCCAGATTTTTGACGCCCGCACAAGGGTGACGAAGTCGAAAACTTGGGTTTTTCACTAGGGCACCGATATACACAACATATATCCAAAAATCAAAACTACATAACCTTTAGCAAGCAAATATGTCTCTATTCCCTGGACTACATGTAATGAAAAGCCGTGTGTTGGATTTTTCTATCTCACGGGTGTGAGTTATACTTAAATTGTTTGAATTTTTTAAGTTTATGTTACGTACTTCATGCAAAAAACCTAAAATAATTTTAAATTATTAATTTTAAATTAAAGTATAATTATTCAGATTTAATAACGTAAAGATCTAACCTTTATTTAGAAAAATTTTTGTTTTTGCAATAGTTGCAAAAAAGAAAAACTAATATGTTGATAAGATTACATTTGTAAACATTCTTTGTATAAACACTTTTTTGCAAAACCTTACATTTTTAGAACGATAATTATCGTACATTATAATAATCTTGCCATTTTATTTCATTGCATTTTTATTTTACTATGAACTAAAATCTAACCTCTGTTTAGAACATTATAATATCTGTCAAAATAAAACAAAAGAGAAAACCTTGAAATTTAAAATAAAGAAGGCTAAAAAACAAATTGCTGATGTAAGATTTTTAACGAAATTTAAAAAAATCTCGTATCTGAATTCGTACATTCTATCTATACGGTCTATACCTTATCTCATTTCTATAATTTTAGTTGCATGCACTGTTATACCCCAAACTTATTTATGTTGGTGTCACTATTTCTAGTTACACATTTCTCACCAGAAAATCTTCTGTCAAACGAATGTCAGATGTAAAAATAGGGTTAGAATGCAGTAAATTCGCTTTTATGTGCAAATTATTTTGATTACAATTAATATTGAAGTAATAAACACAAAAAATAAATTTTTATTCCAAATAATAAACAAACAACAAAAGGTAACTATACAAAATGCAAACATTTACCTTTTCTGAATGATAATTTAACCTCTGATTTTAAATAAAAACATAAATAACAATACTGTTAACATTTCTCAATGAGAAATTCTAGTTTTAGAAGGTTTTGTTACCAACACAACAAAGATTTAACAGAAATTATGGAAATGAGATAAACTGTATCTGTCTGTTACCATGTTCCCGAACAGTTTTCGAGATAATCGGGATCGAAAATGGCGATTTTTCCACATACTGATATCATACAGTGCTTCCATAAAATTCTTTAAAAATCCAGGAATGAACTTTTAGGAAAAACGCTCGGACCGATTAATTTTTATTTTTGAATGCGCATTTTTTTAAACAGAAAATATTTATACAGGGTGAGTCATATAGGAGGTATGACGTCATCAAATTTTTTTTTTAATGGCAACGCCTTTATTACAGAATTTAAAAGAGCACATTTTTTACATAGGTAAGATAATTATGGGTATAGGTTACATAAGAAAATTTTGAAGAAAAACAACCTCAAAATTTAACTTAGTTTTAATTCAACAGATAATTTCTGACGAAGATTTCCATAAAACAAATCTCATATTTTAAAAGCAGCATTTAATTAAGAAGAAAATACTAATTTATTCATGCAGATTTTTAAAAACTCGCGCATCTCAAACCAATAGTTGAATGAAAAGATAAAACTTTTAAAATAGCAACTTATAGTGAGTTATTTTTTTAAAAAAGTAAAAAAGGCGAACTTGTGAAAGCCTTGAAATTTGCAATAAATTCCTACATATCGTGCAAGTGTTTGTATTTGTAATAGTGTACATGTTCTTTGCGTTTCTAAGTGTACAATGTACACTTTTTTAAAAATGAGCAGTTTCATTTATAAATTCCCAGCTTCATAACAACAATGGGATGGCTCTAATCCTAGTGATATTCAGATATTCATAGATAAATCAAAAAAATGTATGAAAGGTTCAATAATATTTAGTTGTCAAAAATGATACAGAAGTAGAGCCCTGCAGTGTTCAGAATCTTTAGGCTTGTTGGCAAAATGTACGTTTGTTTCATGTTACATAAAAATGCTAACAGCAGTTTAAACCCTGTAATACAGTCTTAACACGATAGTAAAAGATAGGTTTATCCAAGTACCACTGCATTTTTTAACTTACCTTTTGATTTTTAGGTATAAAAGTTGTGCCACAATTAATTAATATGAATTATTACTCAATCTTCATAATAGGTAACTGTCTCATTCTCTCCTACCCTTTAAAAGATTCCAAATGCGAGCGTTGAATTTTGGACAGACTGTATAGCAACGTAAGTACACTATGTGGTCTGTAAAACAATTCCCACTAATTTATATTCTTTTTTTGTCACAACTTGCAGCTTATATTTTTATTATTAATAGTAATCTATGTGTTATTTTTAAACTTTACAAGAAAATTAAAAAATCAAAACAAATACAATTCTCATTATATACCGATACCACTAATGCTTTCTTGTTTAATTATTAATGTTTCTAATTCTAAGTAAGAAGCATTTAAAAATATATATACGATAATATCCTCATTACACGCAGAATTAAAAAAAAAAACTTTTGTGTTGCGGCTTATCGCTCATTGAACAATTATAAAAATATCTCGTATAGTAATTACGCTTATCTCTTCAGATCTCCTTTGCTATAATGTTTCCCATTAAATGTATAATCATTTTATGTAACAAATACCTTGAATAAATATTTCATTAACAAACTTCGCAACAAATACTTTTAATTATAATTGTTATTAAACCTTGTAATTCTATAAATTTGGATGACTTAATTAATAAGATGAAAATATTTAAAAGTATTTAACAAATATGCATCTAATTAAACGACAAAAAACTGGTTTTCCTACAAGTATTAGAAAATCCCATTTTTTCTTTCTCTGTCTAAATTATTTTAAAAAACCAGACTGTTCTGTGTTTATCAGGAAATAAACACTACGTAATCACTTTCATTGACATTTACAAATCCAAATCCGTATTTTGATAAATGATTGGACATCAAGGTGATCAAGATAAGACAACTTTTATGAAGAAAAACTAGAAGCTGGGAGTAAATTCTAAGCCAATGCATTCAAGTTAATATAAATTATCGTTTTAGGTTTTTAAATAAAATTTGAAATAAATAACAATATCGAAAATGTAATTTACCTGCTTCTTTTCTTCCTAGAGGAGGCATGAAAAAAGAAAGTAAAAAGTTAATGTAGAAACAAATTGTTGCATAAATTACTTGGTAGTAAGTACAAGATGTAATTTCTTTTTTGTAATGAAAACATTTAATTACTTTAAAAATAAATATTCATAAAGAAAAAATAACAACAACAAACATTAAACTTTAAATGGTGAAATAAGGTTCGGACTATTTATAAGAATGATTTACAATTTATATAGGATCTCTAACTACAAAATTGGTATTGTTTATGTTATTTATGCACTGTCAGTCACTCTCTTGCTCCACATCAAGGTGTGTCTAATTATTGACAATACAGTGGAAATAATGAAATTCCAATGTATTTTTATAGTTCAATGAATATTTAAAAAGTGCTTTGGGTTACTTGTAATTTACATTCATTTAAAAATTGATTGAGTTAACAGTTGTTGACAAGCTTTTCATCTCTAACAGGATGAAGACTTCCTGTTATGAGATATATTATTAGAGACTGACTAGAAGATAATATATTTAAAGAAGTTTGTTGTAATATCTTAAAACTAATTTATAATTATAATTTAAAAATAAAATTTACCTTAAAACCATTGTTTCTTTGGCAACAAAGACAACCCACCAAAAAGACAACACCACAAACAGTAAGTAAAACTCCCACTAATCCAGTCAGGAACTGTGTGTGATAATCTGTAATAATGATTTGTATACCTTATTGCAAAACAATCACAATGAACAAGTTTACATTGAAAATTTACATAAGTTCGTGTGTTTATTACTTTAACCACTAAATACTACTTAAAAATCACTGACTACAACTATTAGCTATTATGAAATGACCTTTCACTCTATTATAATAACTATAAAAATAAAAAACTGCATAAGATTATCATAATTTCATTGCTTATTAAAGGGTACCCTTAAGAAAGACTATTCTACTTTTTACGAATTTATTGTAGACATAAAGCAAAAAGTTGGTGGGATGAAGATAACAGTAACCAGTTAAAAGTACCGCAAGAAAATAATATGCACGGTAGAAAAAGGTATTTAATTGATTACTTTATTGTGTATTCATAAAGTCATAATGCACTGAAAGTGACAGTTGGGACGGTGGGCGAGTTGTGACTCACCTGCTGCGGAGTTCTCCAATCCGATCGGGAAGCCACTACATAATCCTATTAATACGTGCCCGATCAACAAATTAATAATCACACGCATTCTTTCCATTTTCCTAATAATCAATCGTACAAACAGAATATAATAAATACACACAACGGAACATTCACATTTGGCTTTGTACTTTCTTTTCCTTGATTCACGTTTACACTAAAACGTTTAACTAAAATATCACATTTTTAGTTACACTTAAGTCTTAAGAACACCACAGTCGTACTGTTTTTACAAAATTCAATAGAGTCGTAGTAAAATTTCGTACACACCAACATCACTTAACAATTTGTATGTTGAAATGACATACAAGGAAATTTTTTTTTGACATTTGTAATCATTTAAACTGCTTCTGCCATCTAAAGAATTATGTATCAACTAATTCATATAGATTTAATGACAAGCATGCGCAGTTTTCGTACAAACATCAATCATCTACTCTAACCTCACTTATCATGATCTCGTGTTGTGTCACAAATATCTTAATAATATTTTAGGTATAGAACTGTTTTATAATTGCAATAATGAATAAAATAGCAGAATTGGAAATTATCGTGGGCACTTACGAAGAATATCTCTTGGGCTATAAATATAATCCTAAGGTTTGTTATTATTAATATTAAATAATCAATAACAAAATAAACAAAACTTACTTTTAGAGCAAAGAAATTAAGCAAACTTTTGCTATACATAGTCACAGCAGTAGTATTAGAAGTGTATGCACATCTGGCAACTACTTAGCATCAGGTGGTGCAGACGATCGTATATTTATTTACGATCTTAAAAATCGCAAGGAACATTGTGTCCTTACACAACACAATGCCACAGTCAATTGTATAGATTTTACACCTGAACATACACATGTAATAAGTGGAAGTGCTGATGGTACTCTAGCAGTTGTAAGAGTTGGAAATTGGCAACTTGAGAAAATTTGGGAGAACGCTCATAAGGGGTCTGCTATTTTAGATATAGCAGTGCATTCGTCAGGAAAATTAGCTCTAACTCTTGGTTCAGATAGAACGTTATATACTTGGAATTTAGTAAAAGGACGACAAGCATATATTATCAATTTAAATAATAAAAGTAAAGATCCTAAGAGTTTAGATTGTGTTAGATGGGCACCATGTGGTGTTCGTTTTGTATTGGCTGGTGGTAAATACACTGAGATTTGGAGTATCGAGAAAGGTGGAATATTAAATGCAATTGAACATTCTAATAAAGTTACATGTTGTACATGGTTATCAAATAATTCATTAGTGGTTGGTTATGAAAATGGAAAACTTGCACTAGTTAATACAGATAACAATAAAGTTACATTATGTGACGGTCACAACAGTCGGGTTAAAGCTGTAGTTGGTTATGAAGATTTTATAATAACGGCTACAAGCAGTGGTGATGTAAGCATTTGGGATAAAAGTTTAAATAAGTTAAGTGAATGCAATTCTGGATGCAGAATCACTTGTTTGTGTATTGCAACCTGTATATCACAAGATGTGAAGAAAGAAGAAATTAAAAGTGAACCAGAAGATGAAAGCGAGTCTGAATCTAACGATGATCAGAAAGATGAGGAAGATGAAAGTGATGAAGTAGAAGTTATTATACCTAGGAAAAAAGTAAAGACTCAGAAAACACACCGATGAAATTTTTATTAATTTAGCCTGTCAAGTTTTGTACAAATTAATAAGAAAATAAATATTTTATCTTTATTTTGAAAAGATATTTGTTATTATGTGTAATGAAGTATTAGTTTTAATTAATGTTTAATTTATTTAGGTACACACCAGTCATTGGCCACCTAAATAAATTTGAAACTCGGATTCATTTAAATTTAAAACTAAATAATATTTATTAATGAAACTTTCTGTATAACTAATAAATATACATACTCAATCATCGAAAGTCATAAAATGTTTAGTTTTTGTATTAAAGAAATAATAATTGATTTAAATCCCTATTTTGTGCCAGTAATCGGCCGCTATGCACTAGAAATTTGCTGTCAGGTTCCCGGTAATTAAAATCCATAATTTGTTGTATTCAGTATGAAGAAGGAATAGTACTTTGATTTAACAAACAAAAATTTTCAGATGTTAACAAACTGTGAATGCAAAAGTTTCTTTTCCATAAAAAGGTACTACGGCAGTCATTTTGGCATAATCACATTCTGGAAGTAATTAAAGGCTAATAGTTTTTATATTCTGGAATTAATGTAACATAATACTTAGAACTAAACAGTAGATAATACAGAACTAAAAATTGCAGTTATTTCAGCTGCCATAATTTATTTGTAAGCAATAATTCATTAGACAATGGGCTATTACAACTCGATGACTAGGTGCTTTTAATTTTATGAAAATACTTTCAATTTTCAAGTATTTAATAAATCATAAATCCTATTTAATTTCTAGTTTTCATAATAAACTCTTTATTTTGTTCATTTTGCTGTATAAACTACAACTATGTGATGTGTGAGTATTGTTCAAGTTGTCCATTTGTTCACTGTATTCCCACTCCATTTCATGAGCACACCGCTATGAAGATCTTCCATTAAATTAATACACTGCAGCTTGGATTAAATTAGAGCCACTGCCATTCATTAGAGAATGTTAAAAAGCAAATTGATTAATAATAGTTTTAATTTCATATAAATCTGCCTATATTCATATTATTATTATTATTATGTACATTAGCATTAAACACAATACAATTAGTCTTCTTCTGAACTTGATTCACTAGGAGGAAAATCAGGCATAGCTAAAAATATTTACTTTTACTTATTTTATTTCAAGTAAATCGTCTTAACATACCACTTCGTGCCTCTTGTAATTTTTGTTCTTTTTCTATATAATTAGTTTGAGCAGCTATTATACCTTTACTATCTGTACATGCAGCATACTCATCTAATATTTCTTTATTTAATTCTAGAAAAGAATGACCCCAGGTGAATTTAGATAAATAGCCTTCGGCTAATTTAGGCAAGCCTACAATATACATTGCAGCTGCTAAAGCTTCTACACAACTCAACTGGCATGGTCTACCATAATTAATAGGATTGGCAGCTACCAAGAATGGTAACAATCGACCGTATTTAGGTCTCAATGCTGCTAAAGGTGTTTCCTCTATTCGAGCCCATGAGCAGTCTACAACTGCTAGCCCTTTACTAAGCATAATCTCTTTATCTGCTGGGCTTAAACATTGTTGAGCAGTTGGGGTTAGTACAATTCCAGGAAAACGCTGTTTTATTTTCAAGTTTTTAACTAGTCCTAATCGAGCCAGTTTACGACCAGAGCATTTGCGAGGATCACATTGATTAAAATCCCACATTGCTACCGTAAAGTCTGCTTTAACCTCATTATCTTCATCTTCTTCGTCCTCTTCACTATCATCATTATCTTTGTCATCTAAAAGTAGCAATGAATAGTAAAGTAAAACATTTTATGATCGTAAGAAAAATAAGCACCATTTAAATGTTCAAAACGACTCCTTATGTGTTCTACTTCTTCACCCATTTCATCAAAATTCATTAATTAATCTTTACAAGACTGTAAATCAAAATCTATTAATTAAGACGTTAAAATCGCTAGAGAATGCTTTAGAATCGTAGGTTAGAAATAATAAAGGTTATGTTTACGTTATGTCCTTGAAGAAGAGGTTAACTGGGTTAACTTAATATTATTATAGAAAGAGTAGATGAGTAATTAATCAGATAACAGTAAATCACATGTATATAATAAATAATAATAATATTTAATAATGGATGGAATTTTGGCACTGTGCCACTTTTGTGAAAGCCACGGCCCTTGTGTAATACTTTGTACACAAAAATGTAAAGAAGAACCCTTGCAATCACCTCATAGTTTAACAGTACACTGGTGCGAAGCTTGTCAGTCTATTAATCTTGAGCAAGCTCTAGTAAGTCGAGATACAAATTGCTATGTTACTACTCGTACTCCACAACAACAGGATTTAGCATTTTTGCTAAAACAAGCAGCTGTTCGTAGTCTCAGTTGTGAGGTATAACCTTTATTGTTCTTCCTTTAATCTGTGCAACAAAACATTATTGTGATTTGTAGGAAGAAACTAGTAAAGATGGTGGAACCCTTTATTTTGGGGATAATGAAAGAGGTCATGTAATCAGTCATACGTTCACCTTAAGAGATTCCTTAGCTAGAGGATTTCATAGGAAATATAGTATATTAATGCTTATGCGAGATAAGGTAGATTTTTAACTTTTCTTCTAATTAAGTATTAAAAACTCAAATCTTAGGTACATTTATTAAATTCATGGCCAATGTTAGTGAAGAACATGAAAGAATTAGCAAGAGAATTACAAAACCAAGCCGATGCTATAAATGGTGCAGAACAGGTTCAGAGACCTCAACGTGCTGTTAGGCAAGCTCAAGGTTCTCCAAGAAATACAGCACGATCTCTTTCTCAATTAACAGGTCAACCTGCAATCTTTGGACATATACATTTGTGGTTTACATGGATGTTAGGTTGTGAAACGGTCATAGAAAAACCAAATCTTGGCTTGCCATTACCACCATCACGTTCACCAACTAGTTTACGAAATTTAGCTCATCAGTGGGACGATGTTGTATTTCGTACTGCATGTTTTTGTATATTAACTGGTTATAGAATAGTAGCAGATGAACCAGAAATTATTGAAGCTCTACAAGTGTTATTACCTCATCACTGGTTACCTCTGCCCGATGCAGAAATCTGTAGATTAAAAAAGAACAATGGATGGATAGTCGAGTGGTCTGGTTCATTACCAACCAGGTTTCCTACTTTACAGACGGTTACTGAAAAAGCTTTAAAAAATGAACATTTACCTGATTCTGCTCTTGAACCATATTTAAATTCTGTAATGCTCAAATGGCTACATATTGCTCAGTCTATATCGTGGAGTAATGGGAATCGTAATCAACAATTTTTACAAGTGTTAGGTGTGCAAAATCATGATATGCCCTTGGTGAATTATTGGATTCTAAGATGTAGCACACAAAATATAGATAGTAGATAGATAATAATAATGAATTTATACATAATTATAAAATAAAATAATGTGATAATTTCTTGAGTACCTATTAGAGGTTAATGAAGTATAACATTTTATTCTTTTATTTGTAAATGTAAATAAATGATTATAATGTGTTAGTTGGTATACTGGAATAGGTTGTAACACCTTGTAAACGTATTATCAACTGTAACTTTCTTTTTATCAAATCAAATTGCTGGAATGTTTATAGGTTTTAGAATCAAAACCAAATCCACAAGTACAGTACAAATTATGTGTTGAATTGTTACATTCAGGTGTACATTTTTATTTTATTTGTTGTCAAAAAAATAGTCAGAAACTTGAATCTCTGAAATGGATACACAAATTTCTCTAATTTTTCTAATTTCAAATTGAAAAGTGAAATGTATTGATTGAATTAAATACATTTCTGTATTTAGTTCACGAATGGTTGGCCCAATTTAATCTTATCTTTGTTTTACTCCTCTCCCGATGTTGAACCAATCTGTTCTCAACCTGATGACCGTTTCCCGATTTCTGATACAAACTTACTATGAGCCTTCGTTCTCTCCAATCCACCCCTTTTTCTTTTAATATCCTCATCAGCTTTTCCCAGCGCACACAGTTGAAAGCCTTTTCGAGAGCAACAAAACAGATGCTCAATCTCAAGATATCTCTCTCCAATCATACGTACTACATCTATTGCATCTCTCATGCCCATTGCTTTTCAAAATGCATACCTACTTTTCTGCTACATCTTTTTAGTTAGCCTTTTATTTAGCACCCTCAACAGTATTTTTGCTGCTTGTGTGGTCAGACTTATCATGCAGTGTTCTTTGTATCCTTCTTCTTGGGTAGAGGAATCATTTTCGATCATAGAAAATCTTTTGGCCAAATGCTAGAGCGAACATAATTGTATGTAAATTATTAGATATTTACAGTGAGTAATATAAATGTAAAATTCCTATATAATTATTAGGTACTTTACATTATTTTATATTTTATCTTTTTCCTACTAGGGAGCAGCAGCAAACGTTAGTTATTATAGGTAAGTCTTTTCAGCCAAGTTTGTGATGTCTTCCAAAAATAGTGAACTGGGTGCTTAGCTTTCATAATATTGTTATTTTTTTGTAGTTTGTTCTATAACACGGTACGATCTTCCGACATATTTTAAAATAATCCTGTCTGTATTTCTTAAAAATGTAATTGTGACAAACATCTACATTTTCCACGAAATACAAAAGGGGTTGCTTGAACTTGAAGATAATATTAGAAAATGGTACACGTTTTAAATAAATTATATAAATAAAAAATCATGTAAACAAAATAAATTGAAGAAGGCCCTTGGGTTCATTATATTAGTTATGCTCTTGCAATAAATTGAATAATAGACAAATATTATATAATGATATTTGCTTCGTATTTAGAAAAAGTTTTGATCAAAATTTAAACAAAGTGATATTGCTTTATCTCATCTTAATAAGAAAGAAAAAGATAAAAATTGTTACCAATTTGCATGAATCCATGAGTAGTGAATATTTTTTAATGTAAATTACAGCCTGATGTATGTATGTAACTTTCAAGTTCTAACCTGGAGTGCAACCAACAATTTTCAGGGCACGAAATCTTAAATCTCTCATTAGGATCACATAAATGAGAGAAGGTTACAGCAGTGTACGCTGTATTTAGAGTAGTTTCCAAATCTCCAAAGTTTAGAATTTCATAGAATTAAGTAAATTTGTTTATATCATAGGAATCTTTAGGGGCTGAATTATTTTTATTCGTTAATAAATCCTGACGTGATACCTATATAAAAATCGTAGAATTATAAAATATAAAAATTATTTTGGAAAAAACTATTATGTTTAGTTGCTAGATATATCCTGAACTTGGAAAACAGCTTAATCAATGCATCTTCAAGATTTATTCCTACAATAACTTCAAATTAATTTTTTCAGTAAAAGTAATGTGAAATACTAAAGAGAGAGGAAATCAGCAGTAAAGTTATCCTTTTTTCTGAACAATCTTGTTATGCAACCAATATTTATTGAAGTAACC
>VTPC01001923.1:62233-80576 GCA_011009095.1 Ignelater luminosus
TTACCTACTGTGTTTATTTTTTACAGCCTTTTTATTCATTTAATAAAAATTCTACTACCTACTATTCAATGACCATTTAATAAATATCATTTTGAGTTCATAAACCAAGTAATTAAAATTTAATGCACACTTAATTTTAATATTTGGCATTCTAAATAAGTTAAGCAAAACAATCAACTAAATATTATGCACCATTTGATGAGAAATCATTAAATTTATTTTTGTATTTATTATTACTATTATTATCACATTAATGGTTAATTACGAGCCCTGTACATTTTAGTTCGCCCGCTTATAATGTTTTAGGTTCTCTTAACCAATCATTAGTTATTCAAGATCTTGAAAACAGGATTAATATTTTATGGTTTAATAAACATGTTTTATACAATATCTATGCATTCTATATCGAAAAAATGTAGCAAAGTAAATAAAAATAAAGAGATTTCATTATGATGTTCTTCAAATTTCGAATTATACTTATTTAGTTTTCTCTTTTACTACTATTTAGGCAGTTTTATTCAATTCTAATATAACACATTCAAGTTATCATTTTTTTGACAAAAGACAATAGATAACATAACAATTACTGTCAGTTCAGTAAAGATGCCGCTAGGTAAAGCATTGTCTGAAGATTTAAGAAAAGTTATTGTGAATTTATCACAAACTGGTAAATCTACCTACAAGATAGCAAAAGATTTAAATTTATCATGTTATACAGTAAGAGATATTGTCAAATCATATAATAACTCAGATTCGGTAGCAACAAAGCCACATGTTAAACAAAAATCGTCAGTAACTGACGTTGAATTAAGAATATTGGGACGACTAGTTAAAAAGAATCGTCGTTCAAGTAGTAGAGATCTAACTGCATTGTGGAATGAACTTACCGGTAAGATTTATTCGAAATGTACTTGCCTAAGATCGTTGAAGAAAATTGGATTCAAGTTTTATACGGTACTATTTTACTGTTTTATTTTTCTTGTTGCTTCAGTATTTCAAATTTGTATTTATCAGGCCAAACAAAAACCGTTATTAACCAAAAAACAAAGAAAGAATCGTTTGCTCATAAAAATTGAACATTAGATCAATGGCAGAAGATAATATGGAGCAATGAGTTCCGATTTGAAGTTTGCATAGGAGATTCTGGAAGCAGAGTTATTAGGCAAAAATTAGAAGCATACTCTTCGGACTGTCTTCGATTAAAGGTAAAATTTCCTGTCTGTTATGGTATGGGGATGGTAGACTTTACTTTGCAGATGGCATAATTAATGCTAAAAAGTATATTAATATTCTAAATGATCATCTTTTGCCTACGATGAAAGAGTTGACAACTTCAGAATCGGAGTACATTTTCCAGCAGGACGGAGTTCCATGCCATACTGCTAAACAGGTTAAATCTTGGATACTTCAAAACAATATTAAACTGTTGAACTGGGTATCGAGTAGTCCAGATCTCTCTCCAATAGAAACATGGAATAAAATGAAAAAGAAGCTGAAAAACCATCCAGTGCGAATAATTCCAGAATTAAAAGAGCGCCTTAGGGAAATTTGGAATTCTTTTACTCCAGAAGACTGTGAAGATCTTACCAACACCATGCCATGCCGAATTGATGTGGTTATTTAAAGGAAAGGTGGAGTTACAGAGTGGTAAATGTCGTTAATTGCAAGAAAAGAATTTCTCCCAAACTTTCTTTTTTCTAATTTTGAATTATTTAATAAAATGAAGACTATATCTGAGTTAAGTGTGTTTAATATTGTTTTTTATATTTTGTAGTTTAATAATATATAGTTTGTTTCCTTCAAATTTAACATAATTTAATCTTATTTTACAAAACTGTGTTTACCAATGATAGGGCGAACTAAAATGATACAGGGCTCGTATGCATAAATGTACAAAAGGTTATTTTAAAATACATTGTCCGTGACTTGGATACAATAGAATTCCTTATAACTGCACCGGCATCAGTCTATTCAACTAAGTTACTAAATGACTCCACTGAAATCTTAAAATTAATGTTATTGAAACTTATGTTTGCTCCCCTTCAAGCCAAGTAGTTAGTAGATACTATAATGTGTTCACACTGTTTTTGCATGAGGGTTATTCAGTCATTTACAGTTTTAGTAGGCCAAGCCATTCCTTAACTTGAATTAAAAGTCACCTTACTAATTTCATTTGAATAAATTCAGTCATTTACAATTTTAGTAAACGTACTTATAACTTGTTTATTCGAAATTGAAAAGTTTTGTTACTTGACTAATTTTATTCAACTAGCTGCTAACTGTTAAATAATTCAATAGTTTTTATTTGATAGTGCCCATCACTAGAAATCATGACAAATATTCAAAATAACAAGAAAATAATCTTAAATATTTATTTTTTGTTTTAGATGCAGATAAAATTACAATTGTGTGCATGCTTACAGATAATTGTATATGCATTAAAAATTTTAGATATCAATTCAAATTGCAAATTTAAGGAATGTTTGTAGTGCCTCTCAACTGGCATTTTAAGATACATCTGCCCTTTTCCACACAATAACAAGCCCTTCTAAATCACAAGTAGCCAGCAGAGATTCATCATAATTAAAGGTTACTCCCAATACAGGACTTGCATGACCCTGTAGGGTATTCACACAAGCTCGACTAACAGGTTTCTCAATGTTAAAAAAATACACACAGCTATCTTCACTTCCAGTTACTAAAAAACATAAAATTTTAAGATTTTTGATATTAAAATTGCAGATATGGCAGTATAATAAGACATAGCTTACCAACACAAGCTCCTTGTCTAAAAGACATTATAGGACAAAATGTGGATTTTACAAAATGCTTCTGGTGTTTATTATGGAATTTTCTTTTTAATTGGAGACCACCCTCACAATCTATAACTCTAAATACAAAATATTAGTCACGTATATAACATAAATTATAACACTAAAACTAACCTAAACAAGCAAAGCGCATTATCTGTGCAATTCACTAACAACATTGGATCTCGTGCTTCACGACTAATCCATGCTCTATAGCTTAAACTTGTTATGGAACTGGATGGATTTACTAAAAGACGGCGAGTACGACAGAGATTTCCTCCACTATCACATAAAAATGATACTATTTCTCCCTGAAGTTACAAATTAATACTGAAATCTACAAATTCTCACTTAATTATTTATACACACTTTATCATTTCCAATCCATAGATTCTTTCCGGATGTGTCGGATGCCAAACTTAATATATTTCCACCTACTCGACTGGCATTCTTCATGAATAATCCTGTGGATACATTTGCAATACGTATTTCTCCACGACTATTCCCAGTCTATAGCTCATTAAGGAATATCCACTCTTGATCTTGTTACAGCTCACTTAACGTAAGATTGCGGGTCACCTTGTGTAGAAGGAAAATTACAGGTAGGAAATGAAAGACATAGCCACCGTATATGTTATATGCTAATTTGCTGACAAGTCAGCATACAAGGTCACATGCAAAGCTGCATTAGGCTTGCTGTACTTTTACACAGATCTATTTATTTTAAAGGATACAATTAAGAGGTTATTATTAACGGGTTGATATAGACAACAAAGTAGTGGTGTGTTATGAGGATCATTTATTGTTCGTAAACAGTTAGCAGAAGTTGCATTCCATACTTTTATGGTACCATCCAAGGAAACACTAGCTATTAAGTCATTATCAGCTGACCAGTCGAACCCTAAATTAAATCCTGCATATAATCAAAGAAATACCAATCTCATACTGTACAAACCTGTAACAGTCTTCGCATGACCTTTTAGTTCACAAATTACCGCAGGTGGAGTGCTGTCAACACAACAAATAGAGAGATTTCCATCAAGGGACGAGCAACACAATCGAGAACGGTCATTATTTGCAAATTTAACCATTGTGACAGCTTCAGTATGCTAATAATTACAATAAGAATTTAATTCGAAATAGATAAGTATCTTTTTAATAAAAAAATGTAAATACCTGGTCAAATATATGATGAACTCCTACAAATGCATAATTCTCTGCAATAGTGTTACCTCCTACCATTGCTCTTGATGCTTCAGCTTGTTTAGTAGGTACAACAGAATTTCCAGGTGAAGATATAGGGCTACGCAGATCTGCCTGAATATTAGCCTATAAAAATTAATTGTCTGTATATAATTAAATTACTTTATTACATGGTAACTATACCTTGCTAGCACTTCGTGATGTAATTCCTCCTGATACATTACTTATATCCAGGGGGCTGCCATACCTTTGTTGCAGCAGCACAGAACGTGTTCGCAAATACTGCTTCCAACTCTCAGGACTTCGTTCTGTTTCTCGTAACAACTGACTACGTCGGCGTATGTATAGTGTTCCTAATATTATCAAAAACAATAAAAGTAATTAGTCTTTGTTAAATATCATAGGAGGTTCTCTTACTGAAGTTAGGATTATTAGGGGCCCGATGTGCATTGAATCTAGCATCCAACGCGAATGCTTGCTGTTGTAATGCAGTCGTCATGATTTCAGATTTATTAAATTTTGCAAGTTTTAAATTAACTCATACTATTTTTATAAATGTTTATTGTACAAAACTGAATCATCAAACCAACCAACTACACATAACCTCAATTCATGTTTATTTACTTTCACCTTGTCAAGGATATTATCATTGGATTAATTTATTGTAAAAAAAAAAAGGTCAAGTTTACAAATAAAATATTTAATTAAGACCATAACACTATATTGATTATCTACAATCTGTTATATTAATACTTATATAGCTAGCTCAATTAGTAAAAGGTATAGTTATAAAACTTGCAATATACATTTTATATGTAAAAAAATCAATTAGCTTTTAGTTTCTTCACTCTTTTTACTATTTTTATCGCGTTTCTGATCGTCAGCTTCAAGAAACTTATCCCAATTCTCCATTCGTTTTGAAATTTGCGAATCTGTTTCGGCGATTTTATATTTTGTTTTGCCATCCCAAATTTCTGCAGTTAATTGTCTTTTTTCAAACCATCGTCCATTTAATAACTGCACTACAGCATCTGCCTCTTCTGGATCCTTCATGTTTACTTGCACAACACCTTCTGGATGTCTATCGTATATAATTACCTTCTTTACATTTCCACATTTGGAGCATTCTTCACGTAAATCTTGTTGAAATTCCAAAATTAAACCGACATCAACATCAAACATAGATGATTCAAACACATTCTTTACAATCACGATTTTTTCATGTTTTGCTCGTTCTCCTCGCATTCTTTCAGGGCGCCAATCAAATAATTTTTCCTGCATGCGTTTAATTTTCTCTTTTTCTTTCTTTTTACGTTTTTTGGGTTTAAGAGATGGATCAAATTTCCCTTTCATTTGAAATTTTGCTCGTTCTACTTTTACTCTTTTTCCTTTTAAATCAGCACCATCCAATAATTTTAATGCCAAATCTACAGACTCTATTCTTATGTACGTACATAAAGCATCACCTTTAAAAACTTTAGTTTCAGGATCAGTATATAATTTTACTTTCATCTTTCCAGATGTTGTTTCACGCATTACAAGACCACATTTTTGCATAAAATCTACAAATTCTTGCTCAGTTAAATCTAATGGAAGGTTACTAACATAAACATTTGTATTATGTTGATCATCTATATCAAACCATGTAGGTTCCGGCTGTTGTGCTTTACGTTTAAGTTTTAGAGCTTCAGGTGATACTTCTGGTTTTTTTACATCTTCAACTTCTTTTGGTGGCTCCTTTACAGGCTGCGTATTATCTACAAAACCGTAACTTAATTGATACCTTGCCATAAAGTCATCGTCAACCTTTGGAAACCAAGCATTCTTTTCCTTATCCCAAAAATACTTGACACCATCTGAATCAGTATATGTATGTGTATCATCTTCAAAACCATAAACTGCTGTACTTCGTGCTACCCATTCTTGTTTTTCTTTGCACCAAGTATATTGGAAATTTGTTGACGGATCTGTATAAACAGCAACATCACCTTCATAATGCACATGTTCTTTAAAATGTTCATCAGAAGTTTCAGTGGGTGTTTTACTATTACTATTACTATTAATTGATTGATTACAATCTGTTTTGGGTTGTTCCTCTGAATTAACTGTACTCAAATGGAAATCATTTGATGTGTTTTCTAATGTGTTCGTGTTAGTGATCTCTTCTATGCTGCACGCAGATTTATTTTCTAGGTTTTCCGACATGTCCAGTTGATTTTATTAACTAAACGACATACCTAATTATAATGCGTATTCTAAATAAATCACAATATTAAAAATATCTGATTTGATTATTAATCAACATAAATTATTGAGGTTATGTAGGTTATGTGTATTCGTTATCAATCCGTCAAACATGCAAATGTATAAAATAAAATTTTCCTAATAGATACAAATTGTATTTTAATTTCGATTAATCTGTACAAATGTAACAGTTAATTCTATTTGTACTTAAGAAATATCAAACACAAAGAATACGTAATACATTCTTTATTTTCTTGCTAACCTGTAAAATGCTAATTTTTAAAATAGGTTGAATTCAGGGAATTTAATTCTATTATTTTTTTCGATACTTAATTGTTTGTCGATAATACAGTGAGCAAAAGTGACAGTGGTGACAGGTTTATTTTTGCTTATCTACGTGTGGGTTTGTTTTCCTCTATATAAATCGTGGTGGACTATAATAAGTTAATAATTAATTTCTGTAAGGGTATCCATTAACGTAGAACATTAGGACGTGAGATGTTTTGTGCAATAGAGAGTAAATTTTGCAATTTAATTTAGTGTTCTCGTGGCCTTGTGTAGTACAAACGGACGTTACACACCCATCTCGCGTTATCTCATCGACTTTATAGCGATAGGATTGTGAAAATTCAGTTCTAATCAAAATGCAGGCAATAAAATGTGTCGTCGTGGGTGATGGGTAAGTTGGATATACATCAATTAATATCTAAAATTATCAATCAGATTGCAACCGCGCGGGGTCTTTAATGACTTCAATAATCTTTGGATACTATCATCCACTCACGTCCCTGTATACGACCGTAGGGTAGAAAAAGATAGATCTATGCAATTTTATTTTATCACTTGTAGCTGGATCATTCTGAAACAGTCAGCAAATGATAATTAATTGAAAATAAAATTGAAAAGCCTTGTATTAGTTTGTATTTCTTAGAAAATCCTTCATTTCAAATTATAAACTATTTTAGTACTAATAAAAGATTATTTTAGAAATTTTGGCATCTGTTTTAATAGATTATATGAAGGCTTGTATATTTTTATAATGCTACGAAGATTTATTATTTTGATTTTAGTGCCGTGGGTAAAACATGTTTACTAATAAGTTATACCACGAATGCATTTCCTGGAGAATACATCCCAACAGTATTTGACAACTATTCGGCAAATGTGATGGTAGATGGTAAACCCATCAATTTGGGATTATGGGATACTGCTGGACAAGAAGATTATGATAGGTTACGTCCATTATCTTATCCTCAAACCGATGTTTTCCTTATATGTTTTTCATTGGTAAATCCAGCATCGTTTGAAAATGTGCGGGCAAAGGTGAGAAACAATTTCCCTAATAGGATCGCATTGTGAGATTATTATTTGTTATATTATTAGTGAATCATTTGCTTACTAATTTTACCTCATTATCAATATTATAAAACAGAAAAATGAGTCACTTGTATATTCATTACCACAAAGCAAAATATTGTTATGATGATTTTCTATTGTCTTCTTTTCCCGACTGAGGGAATATGTTATTATATGATGTAAATCATTTAATTTCTGATAATGCATGTTTATTAAAAGAAAATTGATCTGTTTATGAAACCGTTCATTATGTGGATTCTTTTCTACTTTTAGTGGTATCCTGAGGTTAGACATCATTGTCCTAGTACGCCAATAATATTAGTTGGTACTAAGTTAGATTTGCGTGATGATAGAGCAACAATTGAGAAATTAAAGGATAAAAAGTTAGCACCAATTACGTATCCACAAGTAAGTAGTGTTTACATTTTTATTAAGATTTCTAGGAAAGAAAAAGAAAGCTTAGAATGCTATCACATAATAAATTATATTATGGTGATTAGATAATAAATGCATGTGTGCAGAATATTTCTATTATGTATTTCCTTGTTAACGAAAGTTTGAAATTCCAAAATGAATAGAAAGTTTTCTAAAAAAATTACATTGTCACTGTTGCTACTTTAAGTAGAGCTTCTAGATATATCAAATTTTGGTGTTTGCCAGGTTTTTTAAATTAGTGTAAAAGCCATTAACATTGGTATACTTGTTCTATTGTGTTGATAAACCTAAAGAGCATGAAAATATGATTATAATATTAAATGAACACTTAAATGACAGATACTTAACCTAAAAGCCTTATTTAAAAATCCAATTTACATTGTTATTCCATGGCCTACTCTGAATTCTATAATAAAAAAAACTGATAGTGCTTGTTTGTCTTTTATTAAAGATTCTGACAGTGACAAAAAATTAACCTTTAAAACTATTACTGTCACTTTGACACTATAGGTTACTATACTAACCTAATTTGTAAAAAAAAACAGTAAAATGTAATTTGTAGAATTAATTCTATAAAAATAATGACTTATTTCTTTGTTAGGGTTTAGCAATGGCAAAGGAAATTAGTGCGGTAAAGTATTTGGAATGTTCAGCATTAACACAGAAAGGTTTGAAGACAGTATTTGACGAAGCCATTCGAGCAGTTTTATGTCCAGTAATGCAAGTGAAACCTAAACGTAAGTGTGTAATTCTTTAAGAAAACAAAACAAACTATGCGTGATCTCTTTCTGTTGGCTACGCTTGTCAAAAGCCTCTGCTATTCACACTAAGTGTTTTTTGTTTGTTCTGTTTACTGTTCTGTCATAGAACGATCGAATGAATATTCTGCTTTAAAACAAAAAACCATTTAGTCTGAATTGAACAGATTGCACGTTCTATGTATAAAAAAATTATTAAAAAGTAAATTGAAAAATGGATAAATGTGATCCTTACTTTTTTGAATGTTTAAAAATTAAAAGAGTTGTTTTATAATTAAAAGTATGAATAAAAGATCTACTGTTTAAAGTAGGCTTGTTTTTTTTGTGTATTTATTCGCATCATTTTGTTTTAAATTAATTAAAAATTTTTTTAAGTAAAGAATATTATTGTCTATCAATGTGTAAAAGATTTGGTTAGAATAATAACTTCATGTTATCTATATTTTTCTTTCAGCAATCGCAAATGCGAAATTAATTATTAAAGTTTTATGAATCTGCATTTCCTTTTGTTGTTAGTGATATTTGAAGGTTACACTATATTTTCAAGATTAAATTGTGACTGTTTCCAGTCTATTTCTAATGTATAATTCAGAATTAGCTGAGCTTTTAGCTTATTTTTAGTGTACAGCTAACGCATGTGGTTAACTTTACAGTGATTAAAATCATTATACTTATAATTTTAATCGTAATGTAAATAAAGATAAGAAAAAATGGAAAAATGTTTATATCAGCATGATTTATCTATATATGAGCTTTTCTTTTTAATTTAACAGACAGACTTGAAAGTTTGAAAATTTCATGTCATGACTTATTCTGAATTCCGTAATAAAAGAGTTGTCAAAGCCCTGACGGATATATAATCTGCATATGTATTTTTTTACATAACCTGTTTTTACATTTTTTAATTAAAAAGATTCTTGCTAAAATCAAAAATTAATTAAAAGTAAATCTAATTGAATTTTAAGTTGTGTTAGCACCCAAAATCAAATCTTATTAATTCAACAAAAGAAAAGCGCTTTATTTAATTAGTGAAAGCACAAAAGTTTAATAAGAACACAATTGCATGAGACTGTTATTCTAATCAGACCTTAAGCAGTATTTTCTCTGTTAACATATTATCACCAGTGTACGATAGATGCGTTCCTAATAATTCTAAACAAGCATAGAATGGTTACTTAAAGAAAACAGGATTAAATAAAAATAATACTACTGAGTTTTTAAACGTCTTTAAATGCATTTAGCAGCTAATTTTTAAATGGTTATTAATTATTATATTAAAAATACTATTAACAAATAAATTGAACAGTTTATAATATTGTATATCGAGGTGTATTATAATTGATGATTATTTTTTTGATGAATTTAATGGTTGATGATTTAATGATAATGCACAAATTTTTTAAATTTTCGAAGACCAGTTTTTAGCTGAAAAAGGGAGTAATTGTTATAATTATTAGTAAAACACGTTATTATGTATCGTGTAACGATTGTGAATCTCTGCAATTGTTACACTTTTATTAGCTTTTGTACAGTACGTTTATTTTAAGTAATACATTGCATTTGTTAACAATTCTAATAAATTAACATTAAAGTTTGCATATCAATTAAAATTTTAAAAAGAGTTTTACTATATAGAAGTTGGAATTAGAAAGGAAGAAGCTTGAAGTTGCTTAGAATTAGGAGATTTGATGTACGAGATAGTAAGATGTAATAAACCATGTAAGATCTGAATTAAACGGGAGGGGAAAAAAACGTACTGTACAATAAACCCTAGTGAGTAGAAAGAGGTGTTAAAAAATTGTTTATTAGCTGTTTTTAAATTTTATTAAATTAAGGCTACAAAAAATTTATAACTAGCCTAACAACCTAACAGCACTTTTGCTATATTTTTTTTTAATGTTTAACTATGTAATTGTATTGCGAAACTGCTGTTATTTTTTCATATCTCGAGGCCAAAATTATTAAGAACTAATTAATTAGTGCACATAAAGCTGTAAATTTGATTTGTATAAAAAAATAAATTGGGCTTAAAGTTTATGAATTTTAAGTATATAATAAAAATGTGAATGAAAAGAGAAATTGACTTGACCTTTTTTTATAAGATTATTTTGATCCTAAATGTTATGAAATAAATTTAAAGAGGAAAAAAAACATAATTTCAATGGATAAGTGTGATTTAAAATGTCGTAATAACAGAGATATGTGTGCATTTTGTAAATACTAAATATTATAGAGTATTATAAGATTTATAGAATAAAACATTTCTCAAAAAAAGGCTGTTTTATTTTTAATTAAGTAGGCAGTGTTAAAATATTTATTGTCCCACCAGTTACTAAAGATTGTCAAAAAAAAATATTTCTCCATTTGCATTAATTCATCAGGATTTTGTTTTTGCTGCAGTCAAAATTCAAATAATGTGTTGTCTGTTTATGCCAACCGCACACTCATTTCAGTCTGTACCTTTTGCTATACAAATTGTTATATCACGTTACATTTTCATCGAGATGCAAAACGAGAAAAACCGTTTTTAATCAGTAATTAAAATTTTTTCAGTTTTTATTCATAAATGAGAACTATTTATACCGGTTATATTCTCGTTTTTGTTCTTAAGGAAATTTCGTTTTATTCCGTTATTTTGTTTTCATTTCGTTTTCAGTCCCTGGTTTAGGAAACAGCAACATGTATATTCTTTGTTTGAAGTGTTAGTATCATCATTGCTGATTAATGCTGTATCACAATTGACATTTCCTTGACTATTCAACTAAACAAGACCAAAAACAGGATGTTTAAAGTATTTGGTTAACTAAATAGTGAAGACCAACTCATGTCAGTACTTGAGTGGTCAAGAAGTACAGTGCATTGAAAAGTATAATGGAATAATGGACTTACAAGAAGCATGTTTCAAAGAGAATGAAAAACAAACCAATGTAGCTATTATACATTTGAAATTATAAAACAGTAGGGTGGAAATGGAAATCTGACAGACTTCACCTTGTATACAGTGTGTCCAAGATAAGGATGCACAGCATGGGGATCTTGGAAACGGTAAGAGATACAAGATCGGTTAAATGGGGTGAAAGTTGGCTATTTATAGGACCTTTTTTTTTTCAATTGTTTTTCCGCCTATTTAAAAAAATGAGGTTGATGATGGTTACTTGAAACCGAAACGTTGTACAGGAATTTTGTTAGCGTATTTTAATAGAGAACAAAAAGTGGTTTTAGTTTTCTGATGTCTCTTCAAATAAATAAAAGAAAAAATAATAACAAAAATCAAGAAATCTACTTTTTTTTTAAATATCTCTGAAACTATCCAAGATATCTAGATTTTGCAAACACCAACAAAAAGGTCTTATAAATAGCCAACTTTCATCCTATTTAACCGATGCTATATCTCTTACCGTTTCCAAGATCCCCATGCTGTGCATCCTTATCTTGGACACACTGTATAGTAGTGTGCCCTGATATTGTTTTATTAAATGTCATTTTTCTGCCTCTTATTCATTACAAACCATGTTTTTCATCGTATTAATCTCTAAGGTATTTTAATTTATTAATATAATATTTCACTTAATAAAAATGGAAAAAATAAGGTTCATAATTGATAAGGTCATCTATTGACAGCTTAAAAAATTGGTGGAGGTTAAATAAAAATGGTATTAGGTTATATTTTTCAGTGTATTGACTATGTTATCAGATCTGCATTAGCTAGAATTACTTTGTTAAAATAATGATGTGAAGTAATTTCAGTAACTATGATTTTAATAGTATGACCCTTAATTACAATTATGCACTTTTGTAGCCGTGTAACCAGAGCTGGGTAGTAATTAATTACTTTGTAATTTAAATTATTAATTAAACTACTATTTCACAAAAAGTAATTGTAATTAAATTCTTACGAGTAAAATCTATTTAGTAATTTAACTTTTATGCTAAAGTAATTTATAATAAATGTAATTTAAGTAATTGAACATGCGTATCATTCCTTTTTAATTTTGGAAGAGGGTGAGTCCGGGGCGAGTTGTTCTGTGTATTATTATACAGGGTGTTCCCTAAATGCCAATAAAGCTTCAGGTAAACATCTCCTTCTATGAGTGCTTATTGCAAATTTGCAAAAAGAAAATTTCTCCTCAGCTTAGTTTTCTTGTATAAGTGGTCAGAAGTTACCATCTTTAACACTAAATAAACAGAAACCAAAGCATTGAATCCAAATGAAGCCATTACCAATTCAATTACCCTTGATAAAGCACAGAACTGTTAGATTTCTCTTTTTGAAGATGTTGTTAAAAATTGAATTCTTACCAAAAAATAGATATGACAAACATGCAAGTCTGGGGTGTACGATAAATTCGATGAAATTAGTTGCTAGCAATTCTTTCAAGTTTTGACAATTTTATGGTCTATTACCACTGGAATAAAATTGATAAACCTTTGATTTCTTGCGATACTTTGGTTACTGTATGCGAATAATTTTGTATTTGCCTGCAGCAGCGTTGCCAAGTTTAAATTTCTTTTTCTGGTTTATTTGACAAATGTAAGTACATTGGAACATTCGTGTTTTCAGTTTTGGAATCTTAAGAGGTTGAGGAAGGCTGCTATTTCACTGATGACAGAGCTAACATTTTTTTTGCTTGTTTCTCCAAAGATTATTTGGCTGAGATCCTGGCATCTTGAATGTCCTGTGTTGTCTTATTGAATAAAATGGCTACTTCTCCGTTTTGGTAGCTGTTTGATGGAGCCAAGGTATCCAAATCCGTATTATTAGAAATACTTTTCGGTTTCCTTTTCAGATTGGGTGCC
This sequence comes from Ignelater luminosus, assembly GCA_011009095.1. Classification (NCBI taxonomy): domain Eukaryota; kingdom Metazoa; phylum Arthropoda; class Insecta; order Coleoptera; family Elateridae; genus Ignelater; species Ignelater luminosus. The sequence continues at coordinate 75,837 of VTPC01001923.1, forward strand.
ATTTTCAATTTGGTTATTGTTATCAACTTGTTTCATTTAATATCATTTCTAGCTCTTCTTCTGTACGGAAGTCCAGTCGACGATTGTTAGATTCCTCCTAAGTACAAAGCATCTTTTCGATATCTTTGTAAGCCCTTTTAATAGACCCTTGTGATTGAGAGTGCCGGGGCTTACCATGAACGATTTTTAGTTCTGGTTACATCGCACACTTCTTCGACAGCTTGATTCCCAAACTGTCCTATTGTCACTTTGCAAAATGCTAGGCGCTCCGAAAAAGGTAAAGATATCAACCAAGTTATATATTACTTCTTCTCTTTTAGTTTTTAAGGGTTGCAGCTGTACGAATTTTGTAAGATGGTCTTGATATACCATTATGAATTTATAATTACCGCCAGACTGTGATTGCATGTCTATCAAATCAGTTTGTCATCTTGAATTAAGTTCCTTGCCTAAAATCGACTTTACAACTAGTCCTTTTTTTTGTAGACTTTTTGTAAATATAACGAGTTCAGCTGCCACATTTTTATATTTAGTTTTTAGCTTTCTCATCATTCTGACCATCGCCATGACCAATGGCGAGATGACAGCCGTGGATTATTTGAAAAATTTCTTCCAAATGAGCATAATACCATAAATGACTTAATTTATCACAGGAACTATGACTTTTTTTGAATTTCCAATTTTGACATCATGCTTTGCAAGATTCTGGAAATCTTCAGGTGTCTTCTGAGCAGTCTTGTTCTTAGCCTCTTCCACTGTCACTACTATACATACTGTTCACTGGTTCTTTCACTAAAATGAATTCTCATAGTTTCTGCCATTATCGCAACAAACGACAAAATGCGCAATCTCTTTCGACGAAGCAATAATATACACTGTTGTATCATCCGCTACGTGGCACGTGTGGTGACGTGTTAGGGTGGGAGGAGAGGGGAAGCCGACGTGTCTCTCTTTACCTCTCCAACCCGCAAAAAAATTATTACTTTGACCAACTCATAATGTCTAGACAAAGTGATTAATTTTTTAAGAGAATTATTACTTTAGCCAAATCGTGCTAACTATTATGAATAACGATAACATAATGACTAGCGATTATATATAATCGCTGATTAATTTACTTTGACCGTAACATATATATCTCTTTCTCTCCGTGTTATCTTGTCTATATTTAAAATTCATTCAAGAAAGTTTGAAACTGGTTTAAATATCTGCGCAAGTACAAGATAAATTGATACTTTTTATAAGTTATTAAGACAGAAGCTAAGATAATAACAAGTTTAAGCTTTAAACTACTGCCATTTTGTAGCGTTTTTGGTTTTAAAGTTGTAGCGGTCACTTTTTTGCTTCCGTTACATGTGTTATGTTTAATCCGTACTTTCGGTGTGTTCTTGTATTTTTGTGATAGTTTTCTCTCGTTTGGAGAGCTATTTGACCTTGACGAGTTCACACTGAGAGATTGATTAGTGTCTTTTGTAGTTCTTTTCTTTTTTTAAAAATCAATTAGTGGTCACAAACTTGAAATTTTATTATTATAGCAAGCCAGACGCAGGGTATAATTATTTTCACGTTTAGTTTAACCTCTCATTGTAGGTAGTATTATGGAATTTGAACAGCTGTTAGCGGCCACTTCGTGTTGAATTGCGTTTAATCTTAGGATCCGGTTAGTAAATTTGAATAGGATTATGTCATCAGAGTAGGATTATAGTTTTTAAAAATTATTCTTGATGATTTGCTTAATCATCACCGTTGGGTGATCAGATGATGAGTTTGATGTTAGTTACCAATTTCCTCCTAGTTTCTTTTGCTAACTCGGCTCGGAAAATTATCCCGACGAATTAAATTAAAGATTTTGCCGATTACCTCGCAGCAGATGCTCTTTGGGGTTTCGCTGGTTTAGGTAGCCTGCAGTTCATCGGCTAGAGATTCTGGGACAAAATACTAGAACACTGCAATCTGGGTTCAGCGTTGCGCCTAAACGGGCCGTCTTCGATATGGGAACAACAGCTGCTAAATCCACATATGGGTTCAACTGCGCCTAAAAATAAAAGAACACACCAAAAGTACAGATTAGACATAACACTTGTAACGTAAGCAACAAGTGACCGTTACAAAGTGTTTAACACCAGAATAGTTATGAATAGAGAATTTAGAATGATTTAATTGTTGAAAGTATAATCAATAGATTTGCAAAGTAAATCTCTAATATAGTCGACATTAATCTAAATTGGTGGGTGTATCAGTTCATCAAAGATATGCATTTGTATTTGTTTTACACATCGATCACGATTTCGTGGATATAGAAATGTGTCATCTAAGAAGCAGATGGGAAGAAAATTGCGAGGTGACAATTCCAAAAGCCCAAATAAAGATACTGGCATCATATATGTTTGTTGGGTGGATAACAGTATAGTTGAGTCGTCAGTACATGTTTTGGGGTTGAAGAATTTCATACAAATTTGTTTTTCTCTATAAACTCCTTAACCGCCCGACGATCCTACATGGATACAGCCTTTCTTTTGGAAAATTTAGCGCAGAAAATAATATTTATGGGTATATACATGTCGGTTGGTTACCATTCATTAAACTTAAGAGCAAGAACAACAAAAATTATAAAAGAAATTTCTCGGCGTTAATGGGTTAACACACAATAAGAATCTAAAACTTGTTTAAACCTTAAACACATAGAACTACTCTTAACAATCACCCAGTCAACATATCACTTGTGGTATTTCAATTCAAATTTTAAATTTCGCATGTTAGGAGGGGAAATGAATATACTAAATGACAAAAAAAGAGGAAAAGTAGAAACTGCAACTTTGTTTTTTTTGGATACTTTTAATAATGATTGGTGTATTATTATTTAGTATAAGCGTTAATTTAATTAACGTTGCCATTATTGCATTTTTAAATAACCGCGCAAGTAAAGAGAGGGGGTCGAGAGTCGAGATCATCATGGAGTGAACGAGCGAACAACGAGGAAGAGAAGAGGTATGGGAAGCAGGTATTAAAAATATCTGATTTTACAGAATTAGTGTGGTGAAAGATATTATTCAGGTAAGGTAGACATGGATATTTACCAATCTGTATTTTAAGTTGTCTATAATGCGAGAATTGGGGATTGGTGAGATTTTAATAGGATGTTAATTATCCTTATAAGCGGGCACATGGCTTTGTTTGTATACATGTACAGTTTAGACCGGTAGCAGACTTTCTGTGTAACCATGACAACTGGTAAAGGCGGGCTTCTGAAGCATGTTTTATATACTACCATTTAAAAAACATTTTCACGCCTTTGTTGGGATTTTTTAAAATTGCAAATATTATTTTATTTATTTTATAGTTCTCCGTTTTGTTCTTTCCCGTTTAGAGTTCGGGATTCATGTTTATTAAATATAATCTAAACTTAATTTGTACATTAATTATTTTCTATTTATAGTGTTTAGTGTCGTTAAATTAATTAATAAATTGTATATTTCGTGAGTGAAATCATGGAACTGAAAAGTAGTTTAGGTAGTAGATACGGAATAAGAAAGCAGACACATGAAATAGTATGCAATATTTTTGATTTCTTTATACAACTCGGAGATAAAACCGTAGAAATTTCCAAAAATGTTACAGATTGGCAACTTAAACAACGTGTGGCTTCTGCTAGCAAAGTTTCTATAAGCTCAGTTAAAAATATTTTAAACAAGAATTCTAATCAAGAAGCTTTTAAAGTGACACTGATTCAGATTAAAAACTAAAAATAAGACTATTATCGCATTATTCTCGAAAGTATTGAGTATGTACTTTCATTTTCTATTGCTATGTCGAGCATGTATTTTATAAATAAGGAACATTGAAATAAAAAGGTGAAAAAATGTCGCAACGAACGTCCTATTTTGTACTTTTAATGCAACAACGTTTGGTGTTAAAATAAGGGAGAAGTTTTTTAAATTAATAGATAAAGGAAGAGATTTTTTTATTAAATCATTAAAAAAAATTATTAATAGGAATAAGAATTTGATTTTTAAATAAATAGTTGCAGATGATGTTTTTAGGACGCGCCGAACCATAGTTACGTGACGTCTTACGCGCATCGGATTATTCTTAGCTGTTCAAACTGTAACCATTATGTCCCGCCAATCTCTTATATCTTGTGGAAATATCTTTTGTATGTATTAAACTGTTTTCTGTGTTAGTAGTGCAGGTATATTGGATGTGATGAGGACTTGATAATAATTCAATAAAGATATTTTGTGTATTGATCTATTTTGAGTTGTGAAATGTAATGAACAGGAAGTTTTGTTTCGTTGCGTTAATTTATCTTGTTATCATTATTACATTTTAGAGAATATCAGGATATTTTATTTATTTAATTTTATTAACTATTAAGTAAAAGACAAAACTGATTGATTTATTTCAATGTACTAACATTTGCAATATGAATGTTTGGATACACAAATGTGATGTGTTAGTATACGTAGTAATTACAAAGGGTTTATAAAAGTTTCGGAGTGCAGTGGGCTGTGAAATTAATCTTGCTGCTGCATTTGCCGCCTTTTGGAAAACAGGATATGTATTAGAATATTTGTCACGTTACACGCATTGCATCGTTGTTATGATGGTTGCCTAAGCTTATGTTCTTTTTAAAGAATTAATGTGAAGGAATGCAACTAATCTAAAATAAAGTGTTAAAGAACACATTCTTTTCGATGTCAGTAGCTAAGAATAAAGAAAAATAATTACAAAATAAAAAAG
>VTPC01001923.1:85576-109669 GCA_011009095.1 Ignelater luminosus
TGTAAATATAGTTTAAAGTAAGAAGAAAATGGGAGTTCACTCTAAAAGTAAATTATCGTGTAGCCTAGAAAAAGTCGAAAAAAGATTATGAAAAGGGTTGCAAATAACAGAGAAATGAAGTAAGTACAGAATTATTCTACGTGCATCTACAGTGCGTTCAAAATTCAAGGCTCACCATTGGGATCTCGTAAAGGGTAAGAGACACGAAGTCAGTTAAATTAGAAGCAAGTTGGCTATTTTGGAGATCAATTTGTTCATGCTTATGTTTTTTCAAAAACGTTCATGGTTTACTAAATATTTGCTAAAAACGAACTTATCTTATTTTCTTTAAAGTGAAATATCTCAGGAACGAGCAAAGATAGAAAAAAAACAGCAAAGAGGGTGTTTTAAAGAATTTACTCCGAAACACAAAAAAATTATTTTCGCAATTGTCTTGTTTTACTCCAGCAGTGGAATATAAATCCAATTTTTTTCTAATGGAACGCCTACTTGATTTCCATATTACTGAACTGCACGCCTTAACTTCTTTTCAGTGTTACATGGTTTGACATAGCTATTCTTTTGTTTTGTTTTACAATGGCACACTACGTGGGAGATGCTTTTCACTTTATAACTCGGTAAAACAAAAGACATACAGCACTTTTTGTCCACCTTAAAATCGCTGAAACACCCTGAATCTGGTTGCAGTTTTTGCGATGTAGAAATTGTTTCTGATAGAAGGTTACGTTTCAGAACTATCGTTACTGCTAGTTTGCAACGTTGAAGACACTATTGATATCAAAGAAAAAGTAATGTTGACGTTAACGAGGCGGCGGTGTGCGGCATAATTGCGGCTGGAGGAGGATACAGTCAATTAAAAGAAGTCTGTTCTTCATTAGATCTTCCCTGTATGTCGGTTAATACCTATACTGCAAAAGAAAGCATAGTTCAAAAAACAATAAAAGATGTTGCATTGAACGAAATAAAAGCTGCAGGTGAAGAAGAATCGCGTTTAGCAATGAAGCAGGAGATATCGATGATTAGCGTTATTGTCTATGGGGCGTGGAATATGGAATTCTTAACGAGAATAATGCAATTATCAAATTTCAGACTCAAACCAATTTAACAATCCAAAAGTACGACTTATTCATACACCCTACAAAGAAATATTTAACTGCTTCACCCGACAGATATGCTGCACTCGAAATGACAATAGAAAAAGCTGTTAGGCAACCGTGATATCCTACAGCACAACATCTGTAAATAATAACGACGAAGTAGAGATTAATCTCAAATAGTTATTGTATATAACATATTGCTCAAAAAAAGGTGTTACTTTATTGTATACACAAAAAAGGATATAAACTGGGAAAAGACAGAGCGAGATGACAGTTTTTGGGCAAATAAAATGTCTAAACAATTAGATAAATTTTATTTTTCTACTCTACTTCCAGAGCTGTTAGATTCCAGAATTAAACATAATTTGCCGATACGCGAAATAAAATGTGGAGATTTGTGATCAGATAATCAAATAATTGCACGTAAATAGTTACTTCTGCATATATTATGCCGAACTGTACTATGTAAGATATAAACCTTGGTGAAATTAGAATTAGACAAAAGAAATGCCGTTTACCGGCCCCAAAATTTCGAGGTCTGGTTATTATAATAAATATCAAGGGGGCGCAGGTTTTATCATCAGCATTTGTTCTTTGTTTCGTTTTTTGTTTGATGTAATAATTATAGTAGTTAGTTAAATAAAATCTTATTATAAACTATGTATCGTATTTACATGTACCTTTGAAAATCTACTATTACTATTCAGAAAACTTGTAAAGGAGCACTAAAAACTATTCTTTTTACAATTCTCTGTAAAATTTTCACCATCTGTCAAGTTCTGCATGGGTATGAATGGTTAATAATAGACCTTTCAAGACTTGTACCCTGTACTAATTGGATTTTACAGTGGAAGGTTTGTGGGTCTAACCACAACAAAAATTTATTTTCAAGTTGCAATTTGTAATGTTGGTTGCATAAAATAAATTTTTATTAATTATGTTTTCATTAAGATTCTTGTCTTTGAAGCAAAACTAATAAAACAACCCCTCGAGAATGAATATATCTAATACTTGGTAAAAAAGCACCTTATTGGGCCTGCATTTTGTCTTACAATATTTATAAAATTAATATTAGCATTTTTTTTGTTTAAATTGGTTTAAAGCTATTTAGATGAAAACCTCTAAATCAACCCTCTTCATATTTTAATTTAGTACAAAATAGGACAACGAGCATTTCTTTAGCACTAACGGTTTTCTTATTTTATAACAAAATATGGAAATGTTTGATGAATTTTGAGGGCACTAAGGGGGAGCCTTAAAGGAAAAATTTAAACTGCTCGTTGTTAAATAAAACTTAGTGTCGAATTTGTATTAACATTCATTTTGTTCCTCATTTCTTATAGGAAAATTTGTGCGGTTACTAAACTGCTTGCTTCTATTTTTTAATTTTTTAAATGCCTAAAAACGAGTGTAAGATAAACAAGAGAAAATTAAAAAGTCGCCAAAACTCGACGTTTTTCGCTATCACCTGAAAAATTTAGATGGTAAGGGTATTTTGCACGCTTAAATGTAAATAGATTTAAAGATGAGAAATATTTTAGAGGCCAAACCAGAACCTTCATAATCTCCTTATTTATGCCCATATGATCTTCATGGATAACCTGCAAACACCATGACCTCATCTTTCTTGGTATCACAGTCCGACCTTGATATATTAATATTCCATTGGTTGTTTTCAAATCATCCCCGTGCTTAAAGTATTCAGTGGCATTTATGTTTTGCTGTTTCTTATTCCAAGATGAGTGAACACCTCGCATCGTTGTTTGGATAGCTGAATCTTCAACCTGCTCTTTTCTTATGACGTCTTTACTGAACATCTCTGCAGACACATGCTGTATAACCGAGTCGACATATATATCAGCATCGTCCATCAAAATATTTTAATCTTCCATTCCAGTTTCAAATGAGGCTCTTGAAAGAGCATCAGGAATGTAGAAATTCTTCCAAGCACATATTGTATCTCGTAGTTGAATTTTAAAAGCTTCATTCTAAATCTTTGAAGCCTATTAGACAATCTGTTTAACTGTTGGTTTGCAAGATAGATGCAAGTAGTTTGTGGTTCGTTAGGATTTCGAACTTTGTCTCTAATAAGAATTGTTCAAGTCTTTCGCAGGCCCATGTCACTGCTAAGGCTTTTTTTTTAATTTGGTCATAACAGCGTTGCGTTTCACTTAACGTTTTTGAGCAGAACTGGTTGCCACGGACCATTTTCTTGTTGCTTGAGAACAGCACCGATTCCATACGATGAAGAATCTGCAGACACTCGCGTCTTCTTACTTGTGCTGAATTTTGTTAGTACTTTCGTAGATGATATGTCTTCTTTTAAGTTTTCAAAATCAGCTTGATGTCTATCGGTCCACATAAAGACTATGTTTTCGTAATAATTCGCGTATAGATTGCGTTTTTGTAGCAAAGTTGGCTATAAATCGGTCTAGATAGTTTACTTGGTTTACTATACCGAGAAACCGTCTCACCGTCGTCACGTTCGTCGGCACTGGATATTGTTTAATTGTTTTTACACTTTTCGCGACTGATCTTAAACCATTTGAACTTATCGTAAAGCCTAAGTAAATATGGTGTTTCACTCTTACGGAATTCACGTTTGTCCTTATTTAAAGTTAATTTTTAGACAGTACTTTGAGCATTTTATGTAATAGGGGAAAGTTGGATAAAACGGCCCCTTCGGGTAAAATGGTTCCCTCAAGATTCTCACTTAATAGAAATGTTATAAACGGTTTGAATGTAGCACATTGTGTATTTGAACACAGGCACCATCTACCGAGATATTTATGTATGTTGCCTAACCGATAGCGCTAAAACAGTACAGTTGTGTTTGACAATGTTTTCACTGTTAAATTTTAGTTGTTAATAATTGTGAATTTCACAGTGGATTAAAGGTAAGCAAAAATCATGATAGAATCAGTGGAAAGAGACGTTTACGGACATGATTTACGTCAGGTCAAAAAACGTCTTATTTAAAATAATTAATAAATTAGAACCAGTTTCAAACTTCTATGTTATTTGAGGTTAAATGGTTCCTTTACAGAGAGGCAAAACGGACGCTGGGTTCGTTTTACCTCACAATTGGCGCCAATTCAAATTTATAATAGGTGCAATTTTGAGAATTATAAAAGTGTGTTATTATACAGATCATGGTACGTAATTACATCCGAAAGACAAAAAGACAAACGTGGGACGCAAATGTAATGCAGACTGCTTTGAACGAAATAGCAAATGGAATGCCTTTCAAAAGAGCATCTAAAATATTTAATTTGCCTCTGACTACTTTAAAACGTAGGGCGAAAGGACAAAATAAACTAGTAAGTACATATTTATAAATCTTTAATCGAAAGACAAAGGTTTATTTTGTGTTTTCTTTTATTTATCAGGCAAAGGGCAATTCTAAGCATTTAGGTAGATGTATCTCAACGCTGCCTGAAGAAATAGAAACATCTCTTAAAAATTACGCATTGGAAATGGAAGATCGTCTTTTTGGCCTTACTAAAAAAGATATATGCAAAATGGCATATCAACTTGCCGAAAGGAACGGCATTCAACATAAATTTTCCAGAGATAAAAAAGCTGCTGGTACTGCTTGGTTTAAAGAATTTCTTCGTAGAAATCCCGAACTTTCATTTAGAACTCCGGAAGCCACTTCAGCTGCTCGAGCTCGTGGGTTTAATAAAGAAGCAGTGGCAAAATTTTTTTATACTTTGGAGGAAATAATGAGAGTTCATAATATTACTGATCCCATGCGAATTTATAACATGGATGAATCCGGTATTCAAACAGTTCCCAGCAAAGTGTCTAAAATAGTAGCGCACAAAGGCCGTAAGCAAGTAGGATTCTTAACCAGCGCCGAAAGAGGGCAAAATATTAGTATTGTTCTATGCCTAAATGCGACAGGGCAGTTTATTCCGCCTCCAATAATATTTCCGCGTAAACGCCATAATGATCTTCTTTATCAAGGACTACCCTACGGAACACTTTGTTTACATAATGAATCGGGATATATGAAATCAGATACGTTTGTCAAATTCTTGGAACATTTTCAAAAACATTGCCAGAGCTCAGTCGACAAAAAAGTCCTTTTAATACTTGATGGGCATGTCACGCATCAAACTGTGGAAGCTATTGAATACTGCAGATCCAATGGAATAATAATGTTATCGTTTCCACCTCATTGCACTCATGAGATGCAACCATTGGATGTGGCTGTATTTTCACCCTTAATGACGTATTACAATGAAGAGCTTAATTTGTGGTTAAAAGCTAATCCCGGAAAAATTGTAACTCTGTGTAACGTAGGTCCTCTATTTGGAAAAGCATATAGAAGAGCTGCTACGCTAAATAATGGACTAAGCGGCTTTGAAAAGACTGGCATATTTCCCTATAATCCCAATATTCTTCCTGATTGGAAATTTAAGCCATCCTGCACTACCGATAGACCCATGGTAGCTTCAACTGATCATACTATGACTACCTCAAACGGTGACCCACTGCCAACAACAAATTGCGAGAAGAATGCTGAATCCCAAAGAGAAGAAACACCATCTTCACAATTACAAAAACCTGGGCACTCAACAATGAAATCAAAAAAGAATTTTGTGAAAGCAAAATATGAAACATCTTCTAGTGAAACAGATGAATGGCAAGCTAGTGGAAATTCGTCCGATGATGTCAGCATTTTTGATGAAAATGAAAGTTCCGTGTCTATTGTATCCCCTTCACAGAATAATCTTAATGAAAACAAAAAAATTGTGACACCGTTTGATATTTCGCCACTTCCTGTAGCCCCACCGCAAAGTAGAAGTTCTCGGCAATCAAAAGGAGCTACAGTGTTTACTTCGTCCCCAAATTATCTCCTAGCAAAGGAAAGATTAAGCACTAGAATGAAAACTAGCCAAGCAACAAATATCGCAAGAAAGAAACTCTTTTCAAAAACTAAGGCAAATAAGAAAAAACGGCATGAAGAAGATGATGCAGCATGCATATTTTGCTGTGAATTGTTTAGCACATCAGCTGCCAAAGAAAAATGGATCAAATGTAATTCTTGTCAAAAGTGGGCACATGCATTATGCGCAGGAGTTAGTGTTGGGAAAAAAGCTTATGTATGCGATTTCTGCGTATAAAAATACTTTTATTGCAAAGTCCGTTTTACCCCATTAGGGGGACCATATGACCCAAACGTGGAGGTAAAATGAATCTTTTTGAGTTTTTTTTTAAATTACATATCTTGTACTTAATTTTTTTCAAATAACCATTTTCATTGTTTAGATTAGGTATATATTGTTCTTTACTTTTCGTTTATAAATAAAGTTGCGTTATCTTCTTAATTGCTACATTATTATTCATGTTTATTTGGTAGGGGGTCCATTATGCCTCACTTTCCCCTAGTTTGTCGTGTTCTTCGACCCTCCGACCCGTAACTAAAATATCGTCCTCGTGTACGATCACTTTGTCTAAATTCACCTCGTTTATGACTTTGTTAATAGTTCGCTGAAATATTCCCGGCGCGAAAGTTATGTCAAATGGGATTTGCTTGTCGAGAACCGCCAAAAAGGTGTTAGGAATGTTGTATACTCCTGGGATTTTTTTCCTAGGTTTAGTTGCTAGAATCCTCTTGAAAAGTCTAATTTTGAGAACACTTTCGTTTCTTGTAACTTCGATAATGTTTTATCGACTGACAATAATGATGCACTTCATGTTTCACGAATTTATTAAGTTCAGTTGTTGTTATACGTAGTGTTTCGAGCTGCTTGGTCAGATGCCATTGCATGTTGTCGGATATGCAGCGTCTCTTGTTTTCGCGGGCTTCTTTGTGTGTCAAAATTTTCCTCTCATTGGTTTCGATTCTGTTCTTATTAGCACGAGTTTAATCGTATTCACCGTTATGCACACTAACACCTGACATCATGTTTTATGTTTAAGGTTCTGTTTATAATGATCTATATAAAACACAAACACATTTAAGGTTTGCACGTTTATTTCATAGCACCAACTGTGTGTAAGGCTGCCATGCACGTCTGTTGCATGCTCATCACTGACTCAGTAATCTGATATGCGCATGCTACAGTATGGTTTCTGTACTACGAAATCAAGCCCTTGAAGTTCTATGTAGGTACTTCTTTAGTACTTTTAACAACATCTTAATAATAATATTTAAAACATATTAGTCAAACGTGAGAGTAACCTTCAGAATCATCTGGTTTCATGCAGTAGTAATGTGAGTTCTTGGCAATTCTCCGTATGATATTCAGCTAAGTTTCTTTTTTTCTAATTAATCGACTTTGACGTAGGAATAGAAACATAGCCGACAGTTGCGAGCAGGATTAGGATTAGTTGCATTTGCATTTTATTATAAGACTGTACTATTTTTTATTTGTGAGATTATTTGATTTGGTTATGATTGACATTTGATAACATCCCTATCTCTTTTAAATGCATTGCAGTAGAAATTGCAAACGCAACCGATTGAAATCATCGCTATAAAGTACGCAAAAATTGCTGACTGTAAAGCCTACCTCATCAGAATTTTCAGATTGCAAATAAATGTAATAATTGTATTTATCACCAAAATCATGAATAATCTGTTGTATAAAAAAAAAGAAATTTATTGAACTTCGCTCATTAGATAAAAATTAAAACAGATCACTTATGTATACGCGCCTTTACCTGTTACCATGTTATTATCCATCAATCGTCCTCAAATAAGTTAATATAATAATTAAGTTTCTACATTTTGTCTGTAGGAAAATAATGTATACTAGACATAGTTGTAATCATTAGAATGTGTGTAAACTGGTGACCTTTATCATCTAGATAAGAATTACTATGTATATACCATCTACACATCATGCGGCGTTTAGTGTTTTGGTCCAAGTCCAGTGCGTCTTGCCATGGCTAAATTAAGTGTGGATTTACCTGATATAGAGGTGAGTAGATAAAAATTATAGAATCAAAGTGAAATCGTAAATTATTGTAATTAAAGTTGCAATTAGTATAATTACATAAATGTCGTGCAACTTTGATAAAAATATTTTAATGATTGCGCATTGAAGAAACAATATTTTTAAAGTTTTGTCGTATAAAACGTTTTATGGTAAAACTATGAAAAGTGTATTTTTGTGCTGTGCATTTTAAAATATTGAAAGTTTAGGTAGATATATACAGGAAGTCCTTGTATAATGCTACATATGCGTCGCAATATTTTAGATTTGTCATTATGTTTCTTTCAATTTTCTTATTGTGCTTATCTTGTCTTTTATTGTTTATATTTGGTAATAACCTCACGTTTTTTTCTTAAATTTATCAGCAATTTCTAATTTTCATAAACAATTAATTTCTTTTTTTTATTAATTAGTTATTAAATTTTCTTTTTTGTAACGGGTTGGTTAGGTCTATTTTTTAGATACCAAAATTATAAGATTTGAAAATAACTTACTGATAACTGATTGGTATACCAAACCAACCAGCTCGGGAAGATATCAATTTCCATTCGTATCATTCAATAAATATGAAAATAAATCTAATTCTAGCATTAAAAATAAGATTTGAAAAATTTCAAAAAACTAAAATTAATTCTGTTAAATAATTCATATCCTGAACATTTTATTAATAAATTCTTATACAATAACAACACCAATGGAAATAACCATGTTAATAATAGGAATAACAATAATAATAACAACATATTTTTTTTTATTATCTTACATAAAAGATATTACACCAAGAATTATATCTATTTTCAAAAATCATAACCTAAAAATTGCAAAAAGAAACATTAAAACAATTTCAAGAAGGGGTAGAAATTAATCAAGAACCAAATTCTATTAACAAAAACACTGATATAAAAGAACTTTCCACCATCTATTAATTTAATTAATTAAAGGGTGTTTACTATTTTTCAAAGAAATGTTCTCTTTAGCTTTAACATAATTATATGAATTAATGATAGTTTATTTCTTGACATTTCACTAATGTAAATTTATTTAATTTTTTTAAAAATTTTTTTAATACATAATTAGAATAACTCGATTACATCTAAAAAATCTTCCAACTATTTTTATTACTGTTTACAAACAAAATTTCAAAAACTTTTTTAAAATATTTTCCTTTACCTTTTATAAGTTTATACAATAAACATACTAATTATGTATTAAATATTCTTCATTTATTATAATATAAAAATTTCTTTAATTATAATAATATACAGGTTATGTAGATCCCTGAAGAGTACCAATAAAGATACGAAAGCTTGAATTACGCATTTTTATTATATAAAAAAGACCTAACCAGCTCGTTACGAATAATTAAAATGATTAACATTTTATATTGTTTATTTGTAACTGATTAAACTGTTGCCATTTAAAAGATGTCCTGCAAAATCTATTTGGCAATTTATTTTTGAAATAGGACACAAACTTTGATAACCTCAGAGCCTTGTTAACCTGACCTTGTGATTTAATGGTTTTATCTTCTCCAACTAAATTTTTATATCTTTCCAGAATCTACTATCTTTGAACCCACGTGTTCATACTCATTCAACCTTAAGACCGTCTATTATTACGAAAAAGAATAAGGAACACTGGAAACGAAATCGTGATAAAAAGTGCAATACTGTACGTATACCTTTCACAATAGCTCTTGGAACACTTTTAATTATAACATTTAAATGACTTTTAGGGCTGTTCTAATTTTGAAAACAATTTCGATGATATTAAACCGACAACTTTAAGCGAACGTGGGGCGCTACGCGAAGCAGCCAGATGTCTCAAGTGCGCTGACGCTCCTTGCCAGAAATCGTGCCCTACACAACTAGATATAAAGAGTTTTATTACAAGCATTGCAAATAAGGTAAAAAAATTTAAAAATGACAAAAATAGTGGACAACAAGGTTTATTTTGTTTTAGAATTACTATGGTGCAGCAAAAGCAATCTTCTCTGATAATCCGTTGGGTATCACTTGTGGAATGGTTTGTCCTACAAGCGATTTATGTGTCGGAGGTTGTAACTTGCAAGCTTCAGAAGAAGGCCCAATTAATATTGGAGGCCTTCAACAATTTGCTACTGAGGTATGCGTTACGTTTAAGCCTAACATCTTGAGGAACAACATCATTTACAATTTATTATTTTAGATTTTTAGCCAAATGAATATTAAACAAATAAGAGATCCTAAAACTCCTCCCCCTAAAAATCCAAATAATAAAATAGTCCTTTTCGGTGCTGGACCTGCTTCATTATCTTGTGCTACATTTCTGGGTCGCCTTGGCTATGATGATATAACCATATATGAAAAAGAAGATTATCTTGGGGGTTTAAGGTATGATTTACTGTATGTCTCTTATCAATAAAGTTAATAAAAAAGTATTTTTTAGTACTTCAGAAATTCCCCAGTACCGTCTTCCTATGTCAGTAGTTAATTTCGAAATTGGATTGGTGCAAGATTTAGGTGTTAAAATTATAAGAGGGCGTTCTTTATCTAAGAAAGATCTAACTATTGAGAAAGTACTGCAAGATGGAGCGAAGGCGGTGTTTGTTGGTATTGGTATGCCACAGCCTAAACTACATCCAATCTTCAATGGCCTTACACCTGAAATGGGTTTTTACACATCTAAGAATTTTTTGCCTGACGTTGCAAAATCAAGCAAGCCTTCAATGTGCGCTTGTAAAGCCAACAGCATTCCACAGTTACCAAAATTAAGTGGCTCAGTTATAGTGCTAGGAGCTGGAGATACTGCTTTTGATTGCGCCACGTCAGCGTTGCGGTGCGGAGCAAAGAAAGTTTTTGTTGTTTTTCGAAGAGGTTTTAGTAATATTCGGGCTGTGCCTGAAGAGGTAACGCACAGAGAGTGGCAATTGCGTAAGGCTCTCATTGATTATTAAACGATTTTTGCAGGTGTCTTTAGCCGTTGAAGAAAACTGCGAATTGGTTGGATTCCTTTCGCCACACAAAGTAAATCTGAAGGATGGAAAGATTGTTTCGGTTACATTTAAACGAACCGAACAAAACGAAGATGGTCATTGGATTGAAGATGATGAACAGTTAACTACTTTGAAGGCCAGTTTTGTTATTTCTGCGTTTGGCTCTGGCTTATGTGACGATGAAGGTAAAGTTTCTTTTAGTACCTTTTATGGCTTTTTAGTCTTTGTTGTTATGAATAGTTCATCTTATTACATCATTGAGTGCAATCAGAAAATTTAGTGACTGAAAACTCAAATTCAATCAGATCTTAGACGCAGCTTCAATTTTGTCTACTCTTGCGAAGCGCAGACCTCTTTATGAAAATGCCGTAAAATTGTTGCATGGAACTCTTACAGTGTTATTGAAGAACAATAAGTGGTGTTTACGTTATTGTAGCGTTCCACTTTCCTCTAGTGTCAAATGTCTACAGAACCACCTTATTGGGTTGGTTAACATAAAAAAATTCTTTTATCTATTTTTCCTATTATTTTCCTTTTCTGCATATTTTAAAAAAAGAAGAAGAAAAATAATAATACTCGATTTCTCTTTTCTTAGTCATACAAGCGCTTTCACCATTAAAACTTAATAATAACAATCTACCCATCATTAATCTCACTACGATGCAAAGTTCATGCCCATCAGTATGGTGCGGTGGAGATTTAGCAGGTGTAGCAGAAACAACAGTTGAATCTGTAAACGATGGCAAGACAGCAGCCTGGTACATCCATTGTCATTTACAGGTACTTTTTCTCCTTGCACACACAACAAAAATGCCACAATCTAAAAACAAAATCACGTTTAGGGACTTCCTTCTGATACAAAACCAGAACTTCCATTATTCTACACGGAAATAGACAACGTTGATTTATCCGTGGAGATGTGCGGAATCAAATTTGAAAATCCGTTTGGACTTGCGTCAGCACCACCTGCAACTAGCATGGCTATGGTTAGAAGATCTTTTGAACAGGGATGGGCTTTTGTTGTTACTAAAACATTTTCTTTAGACAAGGTAGATTCTACAAAGCATAAACGTTATTTGTATTTAAAAATTAATGTAAATATTTCAGGATTTAGTTACTAATGTTTCTCCAAGAATAGTTCGTGGAACTACTGCTGGTCATAATTATGGACCGCAACAAGGAGCCTTCTTAAACATAGAACTTATCTCTGAAAAAAGAGCCAAATACTGGTGTCAGTGTATTAAGGAATTAAAAGCTGACTTTCCCACTAAGGTATGTGTACACTAACAATCTTTTAAAATTGATTTCCTCTTTCTTTTATTATTATTATTATTATTTCAGGTGGTCATAGCCAGCTTAATGTGTACATACAACGAGGCTGATTGGATTGAATTATCCCAAATGGCTGAAAAATCTGGAGCTGATGCATTGGAATTAAATCTGTCTTGTCCCCATGGTATGGGTGAATCAGGAATGGGTCTGGCTTGTGGTCAAGTAAAGAAAGCTCTTAATTACTATATGATTACTTTAGATTGATTTGAAATATTTTCTAGAATCCAGAACTAGTGAAAGGCATTTCTCAATGGGTTCGAGCAGCTGTTAAGATACCATTCTTTGTTAAACTTACTCCAAATATTACTAATATACTTGATATTGCCAAATCTGCATATGAAGGTACCTACATAGTTTATCCTTATTGTCTTTATTAGCAAAATAAAATAAACTGGTGCGAAATTTATAATCTTTAGGTGGAGCCAGTGGTGTTTCTGCTATAAATACCGTGTCTGGTCTTATGGGTGTAAAGGTTGATGCAACAGCCTGGCCTGCTGTTGGTATCGATAAACGTACAACATATGGAGGAATTAGTGGTAATGCAGTAAGGCCGATGGCACTTAGGGCAATATCAGCAATTGCACAAGCTTTACCAGGATTCCCCATTCTTGGTAAATCTAATAATGTGTAACTGTCACATTTGCAATTAACAAATTATTTCCATAGGAATTGGTGGCTTAGATTCTGCTGATGTGGCTTTGCAATTTTTACAGTGCGGAGCTACTGTTTTACAAGTTGGCAGTGCTATTCAAAATCAAGATTTTACTTTAATTGATGATTATTGTACTGGATTAAAAGCTCTGCTTTATTTAGAATCGAAACTACCAGGATGGGATGGTCAAAGTCCACCTACTTTCAAGCATCAACTTGGTAAACCCATTCAAAGATTGTATGGGCCTGACGGAAAGGTAATGTACTGCTTCTTCTGATAACGTATGTAATTTATTGAAAGGATTTATAACAGATATTACCACATTTTGGACCATACAGAAAACAAAGAGAGGAACAATTAAGAAAATTAAGGACAATTATAAAATTGGATGAAGATAATGGAACTGTACAATGTAGTACTGATGGATTTTCATATCAAAATGGTACTGGTGAAGTAAGGGTTCTAAAGATTCAAGATGTAATAGGGAGAGCTCTACCATATATTGGCCCATATAAGAAATTGGATAAAAAAGAACAAGTTGTTGCACTCATTGATGATGTAAGTATGAATGTCTTTCTTCTAGGGAATATTCTAATCATATTTTTGTATTGCAGGACATGTGTATCAATTGTGGCAAATGTTATTTGGCATGTAATGATTCAGGTTATCAAGCAATTAAATTTGATTCAAAAACACACATTCCAACAGTTACTGATGATTGTACAGGATGCACCATGTGCTTATCTGTTTGCCCTATCATTGATTGCATTAAGTAAGTGAGATTTTATTGTTGTTATTTAAAATATAGACATTTGGATATTTAATTTTTCAGAATGGTTCCTAAAGCTATTCCTCATGTAATCAAACGAGGTGCACCTGGAGATAAAGTTGTGTTAGTTCATGCTCTAGATTAAATTATACAATCATGAAAAAGATCAAGATTTTATAGTAGTTATTATGCAAATATTTTTTCAATTATTATATATTAGGGGTATCACTTATATATCTGCATTTGTAAATTTTGCTTTAAGATATGTAAATTAGTAGTTTATCACCAAAAATAAATCTAAACATCTTGTATCTAGAAGAAAACAGTCAATTTAGTGTTCAAGGAAGTGAAATATGATGATTTCGTTGGCCATTGGGTGAAGCATGTGCTGAAATTAACCTAAAAGAGTAATAGTTTTGTCGAATTTCGGCGATAACAAATTTTATGTACCCTAATATAGAAAAACATCTCATATTATTAAGAACCCCAATACCTAGTATGTGCATGCAAAAATTTAGCTTGTCACACATTATCTTGATGCCGGATGTCTATTCTTCCTGGACTATACAAACAACTCGCAATCTCTATGTTTGGGAGGCCTAACAGCAGTGGCGTACCTGAATCAAATGAGGCCCGGAGCGGGGATCTCTTCTTTGGGTTGCTTTCTCTGCTTCTTCTAACAGGTTTTCAAGGTAGTTTCTCTTGTCTTTTCTTGTCCTCTTTTTTACTTCTCTGTTTTTATTCCAATATTCTCTATGTATTTGGTTTTTTCTTGTTTCGTCTTCTGTATTCAACCATTTCCTTTTTATTCTTCTCCTCTCTTCGATTTTATACAATGTAGCGTTTGTTATTCATGGTTTTTGTTTTCCGACTTTGTGTCCAATTGTTTCTAAGTTTCTAAGGTTTCTAAGTGGGTTGATTTTTACGGTATTCTTTTGAATGTTCTTTTTATACTCCCCCAATATTTCTTCATTTTCTTTTAATTTGGCAACATTAAATTTTGTGCGTGCCGGTAGGATGTTGCTCTTCAAGCTTATTTTTATTTTGGCTCTGTTCCTACATCTGCACCCCTCATCACTCTTTTATCTTGTAGGGAGTTCCTCCCATGTTTTTTAAATCATTATATGGTCAATTTGGTTTCTATAGATACCTCCAGGTGATATCCAAGTTGCTTTGTGATTGTCGTTGTGTTTGAATAAGGTACCCGCAATAATTAAATTATCGTATTTGTCAAGCAGAAGTCTACTAGTCTACGGCCATTTTCGTTAATTTTCCTCATTCCGTGTTTCCCCATGATGTTTTTCTTGCCTTCATTGTCTTTGCCCACTTTTGCATTTAGATCGCCCATTAATAATTTTATGTCCCTCGGTTGTTATATAGGTACTGCCCTTTCTTTTTTTGCGGTTTCGTCTTCATATCCCGTCCCGAGTAGAGTGTTTGGTTTTCTTTTGCAAGTGTCATATTTCCTATTCCATTCCACCTAGTTTCGCTAAGCTTGAGTATTTTAATCTTGTACTTTGTCATTTCTCTTGAGATTTGCTCGGCTTTGCTTATTTTGGCCATTGTTTGGACGTTCAATCAGCCCAGAAAGAATTTAGATTTGTTTCCTATTATATTTACTTGTTTTTTTTGAAGCATATTCGATTGGTTGTCCTTGTTCGTTGCCCATTTCACCATCTCTTTCTCTGTTTTTGTTCTTTGTGTCGGTTTTATAGTGGTGTATTTTGGTAGTTTCTTGGAATTTCTTCTAGGATGTGCTTGTCTTTGTTCCATTTCCATATTTGCCCTTGTATAGTAATCTTTTGGTATCCGGTTTTAACGTGGTTGCCCTTGCTTATTTCTTTTTTTTGCTCTATTTCGGATTTTGGATACGTATCTCTTCTTTTGTTACATCGTTGTTTATGTAGACTTTTTCCTGACTAGTCAGTCTCAGTTTCTTTTTGTTTTGCATTATCTCGTTTTTATCTTCCTTGCTTCCTGTTTTTACCAAACATGTTCTATTTACCAATTTATATGCATCTTCTACTTTTAGTTTTTTGTATAATTTGTATAATTATTGATGGCCCTCCTTAGGTACACCACTGCCTAGCAGGGGGGAAAGCTTGCGGACTTTTTAGGGAAACACGCCAAAACTAATGCCGTGAGAAAAATATTTCCATTTCCTAAGAATAGATAACCAGTTAATCAGCAAATGCCAAAGGATACGAGAAGAGCAGCAGGTAGAACTTAAATATAAGTGAACACAAGAAGTCGGTCACATAGTTATTCAACGTCTTCTTTTCTGGCACTTCATTAAAACTCTTTTTACATTTTCATTTTCACTGGGATTACCTAGGTTTTCTTCTTTCAGACTTTTTTTGTCTCTTGCTACTATGTCTTCGAAGGTTTCTTCATCACTGGAACTAAGCAAAATATCTTCTTCTCCTTCTTCTTCTTCTTCTTTTTCTTCAGATTCGGATGCTCTTCTTGGCTGTTTCTTTATTTTCCTTTTGCTACAACTAGTTGTTTGGTAACTGTTTGTGTTTTCTTTAAGTTTCTCCGCTGGCTTTAAGCTGCTATTTCTTTTTTTCCAGCGTATCTGTAAGTATGTGTGACTTTTCTTTGGGTCGTCCTCCTTTCTTTTTGCGATCAGGTGTCTTTGAAAACGGGCGTAACATTTCAGGTGTGATTGGAGTGTGACTACTCGAAAATACTTCTTGAGAAATAGTGTTGGAGCAAGAAGGAACAGCAGAATCGGTACTCTCTCTTGCCTCTGTTACATTTACATTACTATCTGTTTCCTGTTAAGAATTCATGCTCTTCAAAAACGTTTTCATTGAGAGGATAAATTCCGGTTGCTTTAAAACCCTTTTGAATATTGGAAGTGCTGAAAACCTTTTGAAATGTCCTTTCCACAAGTTCGGCTATTTCGTAAATTGTTATAGGCTTGGCAGGATTCATCATCATAATGTTCACGTGGCTCTCGTGATTATCCAAAATTAAAAGCACTGGATCATCAACTGTAACGTGTTTTTTGAAGTGTTCAAGAAACTCTAAAAACAGCCCTTCATTAGACCAACCTGATAGATTGGCCCCTCCGATGGTACCAAATGAGCAGCCTTTGAGCACGTGCATTTTAAAATTCACCCTTGGAAATCCGTTATAATTTTTTTTTCGTTTTTGGCTCAAGGTTATATCATCTTATAAATTTGATAAGATGACAATTAATGAAAAACTAAATTTAGTAGCCTAGATACAGAAGGGTTCTATACTTTCTCCCCAGATAAAGTCTACGCCACTACATCTTGGCTGAAAACTGGTAACATTTCCCACTTTTCTTTTTAATCTAGGATAAAAAAGTATTCTTGTATTTGTCTTCTAAAACGTACCGTTCTCCAGATAATTTAAAGTACAGATTTCCTTGTATTAACAGATTTTTATACATTTCACCAAATGGCTATCTGTAGCTGCTATGCAGGCCTGCAGTCTTCTGATTTGCAACTGACGTTCTCTATCGAAAATCCCGGCGGTATTACGTATTACATTACAGCCTTGAATAATTCTGTAATTTTAACACCCTGTGCATTTTAAGACACTTGTTTATATGAACTTTTTTACTTACCCAGCAATTATCTATTAAAATTATTTACCATCATTAGGAAACACCCTGTATATTCGTCTTACTACCACTTAGATGATCGAAGCTATTTTTGTTAGTAGGACAACGTGTTAGTTGTTTCGAGAAACTGGTCGATTCTAAGCAATCATGATTTGTTAATATTTATTAGTTTTGCCTATGCAGAGCCTCTAGCGTATCAGAACTTTGAGCTTCGAAAACCGATACTTTGCTAGGGTATTCACCAAAGGTTTTTATAGGATGGGTAGTCTACCTTGTGACGTACAACATGCATAAAAATGATTAATGGGCAATTATGCAAACTGGTTGTGAATATGAAAACTTTGCATACGTGTCCATCACAGATTTTTGTAGGATGTGGAAGTCCTCCTTGTGGCCTACAATATACAGTGTGTTCATTTTAAAACGATCCACCCTTAATATCTCCTAAACAAATAAACTTATCGAAATAAAAAAACACGTTAATCTATTTTTTTGGAGGAGGACATTAGAATGCAGAATTAACTGATTCATAGAGGTCGTTGTGTTCGCTCTCGCGAACTTCAAAATATTAAATGGCACTTCAACACTTGTGATAGATAAGGGAATAACAACAGCAATCCCTTATTGAAAATAAAATTCAAATTGGTCTACTTAACGTTGTTTCTGTACTTGCTTGGTCCATAATACAACCCTGATATGTCCAAGAATATCTGATAAATGCTTATTGGTCAAAGTTAGACTATAAAGAACAAACTGTAATATAGTAATATTTTATGTTTATGATACTACATAACTTACTTATAAAAGTATACAAAATATGACACATCCAGTTTCTAGAGTAACCGTTACCTATTTGTTTATCTTCACTAGGTATCGTTTGATCCTGAGAAAGCAACTTGACCTTGACTTAATCGTCCAGTCACTTAAATACTTGGTTTCCTTTAAATAAACCAAATTAAAAATCAAAATAGACAATCGAAATGAATAGAAATAGAAAATATAATAGATAAATAAAATATTACGCTATTATACCAGAAAAATAATAAAGAACGCGTACATAAAGGTAAATATAAGTAAAACTAAAATTACACACCCTGAAGTACTTAAAAACTTTAAATTGTAAAAACTATTTGTACACAATTAATGATCCGCACGTGTTGGGTGAAACGAACTAGTACGTTCCAATAAAATTTCCTCCTCTTCTGTAGTACCGCTCTTATCTTCAGAATCTATATTTGCTGAAATAATTCTAGATAATCTTTCAACAACCGGCAGGCCAGGTTCTGCATTTTCGTGTTTCGAGTCTATAGACCTCCTATGCAGCACGATCGAATTACGAGCGCCGGCCATACCTACAGACGCCCTTTTGCGAATTCTGTCGACTTCTCTTTGCATGTCTTCCGCCGATTCTGACTTGATCGAATAATCTGGATATTCTATATCTGTAAGGACGGGTGTTTGAGATTCGCTATCCGATGGACCAGAGCTTGCCGCTTTGGCTTTTACGAATTTATAAAGGAGGTGACATATGAAAGAGGCCATTATTGTGCTTGTAGCAAATAGGGCTCCAAATATCTGGAAAGAAGGTAAATTTTAGTTTGAATATCGGCGGAGGTTGCTGTTGAACGTACGGCAATAACCAAAGCGGTCATTTTAACTTTGGTGCTATTAACACCGTTCCAGGTCCCTATTTCTATATTGCACATGTGATAGATAGATAAGCTGGGCTCGTATTGATCTTTGTCTAAAGGTGCTGACATCCACCCTTCATCGCAAACACAGAAACCGGTTTCGTTGCTCAATTGTCCGTGGTGACAACGAAGATTTGCCTTTTTAAAAATAACTGTTATTAATTGTTGTTGTTTGATTAAAAAGTGAATTGTCAAGCTCTTGTATTATAAAAGAAGAGTTTTACAGCAAGCACCAAAAACAAACAACAGTTAGTATGCAACGTTTAGTTATTTGCAAAGCTGATTAAAGAAAGATACCTACTGAAGTTGAGATTAAGATTTCGTTATATTAAAGATGAGTCATTAAGGAAAAAAAGATCAACACCAGAAATAAATGTCACCGACAGGCTGCAATATACGCACAGCAGTTGCTGTTGGAAGTAGAGGACTCCTTTGCTGAAAGACTCAAGAGGCAAAAAGTAACAAAGAGATGGGTAGAAGAGAAAAGCGTTAGTAGAGGTAAGGTAACAACAGGCGTAAGCAATAAAGAAATAAAAATAGATTTATTATTATTATTACTGATAATTCGGGAGTTTGATGGCTTTCCCAATATTTCTGTTCAATTCCTTTATCTAAATGTTTCAAATCTTGTACGCTGATGAGATCTTCAAGATCGCGACACATGTTGCTTATGGGGAGGTACGACTGAAAGCGAAAAATGAGTCAAAAGTAAGCACAGAAAAATCATCCCCTTGGTTCACTTACGACATCAGGCAGATCTTTATCAGGATCCGCAATACATATGGGAACTTTTTGGCAACGCCTCCATTTGCGATTAAAGTAATTTCGGCTACCTAAATATTTCATATGGCAATTTATAGGTTCACATTTATCAAGAGGGTCTTCATCTACACTCTTACATCTGGTATATTCGTATTTGTTGTAATAACCTGTAATCGATAAATGATTCCTGTAATAATTAACGATATAAAGATACGACTAACCTCTTAGCACTGGATTAACACGTGTTTCGCATATAAATGTATTAAAAGCAATTTGCTGCTGTAACGCGCTTGAAGCATTTCTATCTGAAGCATATTTTACGGAAATTAAACATTGGCCTTTCCTGTTATGCAAATACTAAAAGTACGTGTTAATCAATATAAAAAAGGAAATCTTGCGTAAACTTTCTTTACCATGTTAGGATAAAGCAACGAAATGTTTTTTGTTATGTTAGGATAAAGTAATCCCATGTCACCTCCCATAAGGTGCATCAACTGACAATCCATATCACTATCGCCAAACGTTTCGCAGCACTTAATCATCCTTACGTTAATGTAGTATTTGAAGTTGGCAATGTTTTGTAAAGTTATATCTATAAAATCTAATGATGGTTTATTTCCAAATGATTTTTGACGTAAATACTTACAAAAAATCATACCGACGTCACCTCTTGATAATGTAGCTACTCCAGCGTCCTAATAGATACACGTTTTAAAAGTAAGTCAGAAAAAAAAGGGCGAATTACGCTTACCTTTATTGTAATTTTACATAATGAAACATAAATACATGCTAAAAAATAAAATAAAATTTGCATGAAGTTGAACTTGACATGCTCGAGGTGACATTTGGCCGAATTTGACAATAGCCGTCTAAATCAAAGCAAAACGGAATTTTCAGTTGCCTACAATAATTTATAAATTATTCTCTTGCTCTTCATCTGTTTATCATTTTCTTTTTTTATTCATGTTCGCGAATTCCATTTTTGGCGGATACCTCTGATCTGTTCTGATCTCTCTAAAGACTATACTTAATTCGGACGATAGACGATAGTATTAAAATAAAATGGCTATCATTTTAGAAACCTGTCAAGTATCAATCTCAAAGCCGTTCTTTTCCACCACACGTCTTCCAGCTAATAAGATAAAAGAAAGGTTGTTCGTTCAAACCTCAGATCCTGTGGTGAAGGCCTAACGCACTATCCACGATTACCAGAATAGTTACAGGCTCTGGAACAAGCTCAAAGTCATGACAGGCCAGCAAAAGCCGAACCGAATCGCCCACCTCCGCCAAAATGACCAAATTATCACTGACCCTCAAGAGCAAGCTCATTAATTTGACCCGAAGGGATCGTACCATCATTTCCCTTTATAGCTGTTCCCACACAAAGCTCCCATGACTCGCCGCCCCCAGCAAGGGCACTCTCCATTCTCTTTTTTCTAGAAGCCACCGAGCTCCTTACAAACATTTATAACTACTGCCTACGATATGGCTACTTCTCTTCTGTTTGAAAATCAGCCATCGTGGTAATCTTCGAACTATACAAGAGCTCTTCGGAGCCCGTCTCATACCGCTCTTTATTCCTAGGTAAGGTATTCTAAAGAAAACTAGCTGACAACTTGAGAAAATTCCTAGGAATCCTTGTCCCGCCTCATTCAATACAGTGTGGCGTAAGAGCTTCTTCTTAAGCTTATAAACTAGCAAGTCCCAGTTGGTTTCGTCAAAATCATCAACAGTTTCTTATCCTACCTCCAGCATTGAGTACAGATTGGTGACGTGTCGCAAGGTTCGATGCTTTCTACAATTTATCTTACATCATATTGCCATAACATCCCCCTTCTTCAAACGTCTGCAGCACTCAGTCTGCCTCTGATACCGCTCCAGAGAGATCATGACAACAAAGGTCACGATTCCGCCAGTACTTGTTCATCTCAGCAAAAGTTTCCTTCCTGGTGGCAATGTTTTTTAGGCCGGTGCGGTTTTAATGTCGGAATATCACGGACGCCAGATTTAGCTAGAGGTCTACTCTTGCTCTTCATCCTTAGCTCGGTCAGGGCTCACATAGAAACACGGTTGTTCGACTATAACAAACTTAAATAGGAAAACTAAACACCAAATTAAAACACTTAAACAATATAAATTGGTCTACAGCATCCCAAACTGAATCTATGTGCACAAGCAGCGAATACGAGCTAAGCGAGGTACACAAGGGGTTGGTGGAATCGGGTTAGGTGTCCTACAGAGGTTAAGGGAAATTGAGAAGATGCTAGGCCGGGGGGGCACTTACCAGTAGGACTGGGCGATTATCAACTTCAATAATCGATTACAAACAAATAATCGGTTAATCGAAATAATCGATAAAATGATAATCAAACTAGTGATTAATCGATTATTTCCCAATTAATGGATTATTATGCACGGATGGCCAGCTTTGGCGGGGTCGAAATGGCCCCATTTGAGCGGCCCCAGATTGTCATATTTGGCGGAGTTCAGATTAGGGCTGGGCGATTATCAATTTCAATAATCAATTAATCGAATAATCAAAATTATCGATTAATCTAAATAACGAAATAATCAATTAATCTGATAATCGAAATAATCGATTAATGGCATAATTCAAATAATCGATTACTAGGATAATCGAAATATTTGAAATAATCGATTAATCGGTTTTGTTAAATGTTAATCGAACTTTTGATTAATTAATTATTATGCACAGCTCTACTTGCCAAAAACGACGGTCCGCTGGATGGATAGTAACGATAATAAATAAGATCGGTAGATATTATAGTCCCGCAGCTCTAAGTCGAAGATGGGCGTGATTCAAGATGAACTTCCATCAAAACTGTAAAATGATTTAATCAAACTCATAAAAACTCAATCAGATACAAAGATGTTAACTAAAAGGGCGCCAGAAGCTAAAAGTCAAAAGAAAACAATATGCCAACCCTCGCAGCCTCTCGTAGGCCAACACCCTGTATATAGGTGCACTTACCACATCAACAAATGGGTATAGTATAGCATTGGACGTATTTTTATCAACACTCAAACACTCCCCAAACGTACTTCCCCGAGGGAGGTTAAATTTATTTATTCGAAGGCAACACTCTGCAACTAGGTTGAAGGCTCTATATTAAACACAATAATGATAAATGATAAAAGTTAATTATCAAAGAGCGAGGTTGAGCCTTATCTGCACCAGGTCACGCCACCTGTATAAACATAATTAAAGAACTAAGATTTAAATCGGAGCTTTTCCAGATCCGGTTCACATTATCCTGTTAATTAACAACATAAGACAACAAAACAATACAAAAAAATTATAATGAAGGTTTATTTAACTCTTTGCAGGATATCGATTAAGACAGTATAAACAATAGAAACACTACAGGTAAATTACAGTTTTCATTTTACAAAAGAAAACTCTTTGACTTCCCGACTAGATTTCAAAAAACTTTTAAAATCACACTCCCACATCTCTACGAGATTGTACCAATGAGAACGCGTTTTCGTCTGGCAAACATTGTTTCCCCTTTTACCTTCCCCAACTGCTATCCTGGGTGACATTTTTCACACCCGTGAAAGTTATAAACTGTATTAGTTTTCACACTAGTTGTCGACGCTACCCCCTCGACCAAGCTAGGCATCAGATGGTTCTATAATTGTGTTTGAAATTCAAATGGAAAAAGTCAGAACTAAAGATTTAAATTAGTTTACCAGTGCAGGAAATGCCCGAGATGACGATGGTAGCCCCTAGTCCATAGCGGGCAGTGATTCGCTCTGTAATTATGTTTTGAAAATAAAAATTAACATCTCAAGCTGAATGCGGTTCGCCTGAGGGTGATGATTCATGGGTGCCTGACTTACTACTCCTGGGAATATGAGCAGGTTAACGAAATATTATTCATGTGGTTTGATCAGCAAAGATCGAAAGGTCCTATTTTACAGCAGAAGGCAATGTTAATTAGTAAACAATTCCCAGAAGCAGATTAGTTTACTGTGAGTGCTGGGTGGCTTGATCGTTGGAAAAAACGGTACAACGTACGACAACTAACCGTATGTGGAGAAAAACGTGTCATCAATCGAAATATTTAAGCAGAACTTTAAAAAACAAATTGAAGACTGTGGGTATACGTGTGATCAAGTGGTTTAAATTATAAATTACTTCCTACAAAAACATTGACATCACAACAGGAAAAATCTGCTCCAGTGCACAAACGAAGTAAGGAAAGATTAACCATAATGGCATGTTCCAATGCATCCGGCAAGCA
>VTPC01001923.1:110069-130439 GCA_011009095.1 Ignelater luminosus
CAAAACCTTTAAAAGATATCTCATTCAAAGCACAGTTTATATCTTACAGAATCAGTTGGATCACTTCCTCTACATTTTGTCTTCCACTTCAAGAAACTCGCTGTCTATGCGCAGACCACTATTTTCTGTTCAGAAGTAGAGGGGTACATAACCTAACCTTAACTTTCAAAGAAATAATCTCATAAAAGCTTGTATTATTTGAGTGAAATCAACTTGCATATTCTGTAAGTGAATTAGTGAAATTGTTTAATGTTGTTAAGTTACATTAGTTGTGAAATTTGAATATCAATTGCACATAGAATCTCCACTACAAGCGCGCGGTCTACAGTTTAGCGTGCGCAGACCGAAAACCAGGAACACGAAAGATCAAAAGAACCGCTCTCAGTGATCCAACTGATTTGGTAAGGTATAAACTGTGCCCAACGCCCTGCATCTGCACTACAAGAGTCGAAAAGGCGCATGGATGGATGCGAACTTATTTACTACCTGGTTTAAAGAAGAGTTTGTGCCATCGGTGACCAAGTTTTTGAAAAGAAACGGCCCATCAAAGCAATTTTGTTAACGGATAATGCTCCCTCACATCCTGGAGAAGGACTACATGTGAGCGAGATTATTGTAAAGTTTTTTCTTCTGAACGCAACCAGCATAATGCAACCGATGGATCAATGCGTCATCAAAAACATAAAAAAAAGTTATAAGCGTTTATTCCTAGGACATCTGTTTAGAATATACAGAAAAAGAAGATCTTACCAGTAGTTTGCAGAAGATCACACTAAAAAATGTGATATACTGAATAAGCCAAGCTTGGGATACTGTGCGTGTTTCCACTATTCAAAAATCTTGGTCAAAAGTGATTGATTTTGAGGACTATAATAGTAAGGAAGATCTCCCATTAAATGAGTTATCTTCTAGACTGAGAACCCACTTCAAGTTTTGCCAATGAGACAGAGAAAGAAGAAAAAAGTTTGTTTGAATTAATGCAGAACATTAAAAGGTTGTGAAAACGTCACAAAACAAGATGTAACCAATGGATTGCAGCAGATGGTAGAGAAAGAAGAACTCAGTATTGAAGAAATAACGAATGCTCTTCAAGGAACTGAGAAAATGAATGACAATGACGAAATG
This sequence comes from Ignelater luminosus, assembly GCA_011009095.1. NCBI lineage: Eukaryota > Metazoa > Arthropoda > Insecta > Coleoptera > Elateridae > Ignelater > Ignelater luminosus. The sequence continues at coordinate 111,195 of VTPC01001923.1, forward strand.
GAAGAGTGTGTGGTTGATGAACTGCCTATCTCCCACCAAGAAGGTTTTTGCTGCTTTGGAAAAAGCATTGGTTTATGTCGAGCAACAACAAGAAGCAACTCCAGCGGATCTGCTGCTTCTTAACAGATGGAGAAACATTGCAGTAAAAAAAAGGAGATTAACTACAAAGCAAATGCGAATAGACGGTTACTTCACTATTTTGTAAATTAATAAACTGTTTAAAGCATATTTTTGTTTTGTAATATGTACATACTCATACATAAAATATATGTATTCTTAATAAATATAAAGTTAAAAAATAAATCCGGATTATCCAAGGTAGATGCTCTTACTGTACCTACACAAGATGTAAAGCCGGGTAACTAGGAATTGAATTTTTTCTTTACAAACATTTTGGTTTTTCATTTAACTAGGTATTCACGTACTTACTTATTTGATTCAAAAATCAAAGTTAACTATTAAATACAACCATGAGATCAATATGGGTATTATTTATAAATAACATGGACAAACTGGTAGATTGGATTTCTAATGGTCATAGAAGATTTCTTGTGAACCTACAGTCAATTCGTCTTAGTTATGGAGTAATGGATATTTAAAATTGCTTGCAGACAAAAACTTTTGTACGTATGGTCGTTATCTGTCAAAATATCAATATTCTATTATGAAAAATTGTAAGGAAATACCTTCTGTGTTTTAAACTACTTTTAATTATACAGAGTGTTCTCTGTAGCTGAGGCACATTAAATTAAAAGTTTTTCTTCTGACATTACATATCTCAGCTGTCAAGTACATCCCATGTAATGAAAGTAAGTGTGGAACATTTGGAAGGCAATTTCTTTTAATAAGAATTTTTGATATTTTGGCAAATAATGACAATGCACCAAAAAGTCATCATATCTGCACACAACTTTTGAAGACTGACTACTCCGTAACAAGACCAATTGACCATAGGTTTCATTTAAAAATATTTATTACTAGAAACTTATCCCATCAGTTAACACATATCTTTTTAAGCCGTTTTCTGGGTCGATCTGTAATGACATACTTTACATTACAAAAATCATTTTTAATAAAAATCTAATTTCATCATTTACTTTTTTATGAAAATTATTTATTAAAAAATATTAATTTTTCTATAATATGTACTATTTAAGCAAAAGTTATACTATGAAGTAAATAGCACATTTAAAATATTCAAATCGTGTAGTTTGTATTTCCTTACTTATAATGTTCATAAAAACACACCAGAAACGTCACTATGAGTAGTTCGCATGTGTCTTTGTAAATGGTCTTTCCTTCCTGCTCTGTAATCACATACTTGACACTTGAATGGTTTCTCACCACTGTGAATAACCAAGTGCCTCTCTAAATGTTCTTTCCGTGGGAATTTATTATTGCAGATTTTACATTCAAAAGGCTTCTCATCTGTGTGAATGCGTATGTGTTTCTCTAGGCCAGCATGCTGCGTAAATTTGCGACAGCATATTCTACATTGGAAGGGTTTCACACCACTATGAACACGCATATGTGCTACTAAATTATTACTTACTGCACACTTGTAATCACATAGTTTACATTCGAACGGTTTCTCCCCGCTGTGGACGCGCATATGTCTTCTTAAAGTACCTTTCTCTGCACATTTGTAGCCACATATTTTACACTCGAAACGTTTCTCACCAGTATGAATCCGCATATGATGTCTCTGTAGACCGTCTTTCCTTACACATACAAATTTACATATTTTACACTCAAAAGATTTCTGTTCACTATGAACACACATATGTGTTTCTAAATTGTTGTACTGCGTGAATTTGCAATCACATATGTCACATTTGAAAGGCTTCTCACCACTATGAAAGTACATATGTGACCGTAAACTTCCTTTCCTGCCACATTTGTAATTACACACTTTACATGCATAAGGTTTCTCATGAATTTGCATATGTGTTTTTAAATTACCTTTTTGTCTACATTTATAATCACATACTTTACATTCAAAAGGCTTTTGGTTACTGTGAATCCTCACATGTAGTTGCAAACTATTTTTTTTAGTACATTTATAATTACATATGCTACAGTGAAATGATTCTAATGGTTTCACACTGAGAGATACCACTTTGGTGTTAGTTTCATCTTGTATCGTCATAACCATTTCTTCTATTTTGTTGGCTTTAGAAATGATTTTGGTGTCTACAAAGAAAAAGACGATTAAATCTTGCTTATGTATTTGTTGGCAGATTAATATAAACGTTGGTACCATCTGATAGAAGAGATTCTTCATTATTGTTAAAGTGTAAAAGAGGCATTGCAGATTCTTCATTATCTTCAGTTTTGATTTCAAACTTTGTTAACGGGTTCAAATCCATTGTTAAATCTAAATAGTTAAGAGAGGATTTTATAGTACAAATTACAAACCAATAATACATGGTTGTTACAGATCACATTCGCAATACCATGATGATATGACACACAAAACATTAAATCTATGAAACCTACATGACGTGTAAAAAAGCGACTGGAATCTCGGTATTTAAAGGTACGTTCGTTTATGTTGTTCTTTAAACGCGGAGTGCGTGCTTGTTGTAAAAGTACACTCGTATCCAAAAATCTTTTGGCGGGAAATTTAAATAAAACTAACCTCCACCAATAACATGTGATGGATTTGAGACAACTTTTTGTCAGTTAATGTACTCGAGTAAAATTACGCTCCTGATTGGTCGACGTTGTTTGTTATTGAAATTAGTTTGCATATTTTCCGGAGTTTTTCCGAGGTTGGTCGCGCTGTATGTAAAAGCTGTTCGTTTTTTTGCGATTCAGTTAACAGAGTGCGCTATTGTAGCATTCGTTTTTTACAATACGGAGTAATCACATCCCATTCTATTAATATCTTTAATTTGAAAAATTTAAATTTTTTTTGAAATTATATTTAATTTTATTGTTTTATATTGTCAGATTAAATATCTTATTACATTAACCTCAATTTATCTTTATTGGCGCCTCTTGGTGCTAGTGACAAATTCATGTACATTTGGGAGAAAAACTTTGCAGTTTATAGGTACAGTCATAAATTTTCTATTAAAAATAACAATGCGGATGTCATGTGAATGGATAATATATCTACTTGTTGTATTTGATCAAGGGATATTCGATGAAGATTGCAATGGGGATGAAACTGAAATTGAGCAAGCGGCAACACAAAAGTGTAGGAGGCACCCCCAGGGTGTAAGATATAGAGGGAGCTGAACAATCAATAAGAAATTAATTATTTAGCTGGGCGATTTAAAAGGGGAAGTTATATTAAAGAAACGGCGGCGGCCATTGCCCGTGGCAAAAATCCTGCCCCTAACGAGGATCCCCTGACAAGGAGAGTGCTTCGCCACCTCTCTCAGGAATTCATCGCGCTTCTCATCAGTGGTCATGATCACCAAAAAACACAAGATGCCATAGGATCCCGCTTGCTATCGTCCTATAAACCCAATCTTCTCAACGTCTTATAAAGGGTGTCTTGACAAAAGCAGAAAAGTTAAATTTAACGCCATTTTTGCTGTTGGCACGACAGTCAAACCATTAATGACAGTTTGATAATAGACAGTTCGCTATTATTAAAAATGAATCGCTCTTCAATACGACAACGCATTCTTATTGTAGGACATTATTTCAAAAATGGCGAAAGTGTGACCGCCACGATTTGCAAATTGCGTCCAATTTTTGGTAATCAAAATATTCCAAGTGCATCAACTGCGAAGAGAATAATCGAAAAATTCGAGGATACTTGGTCGATTGCTGATGTCATGGCTGTTCGCCAGAATGTGGCCGAGAGTCCGGAAACATTCATTAAACATTTCAAAAAGCACTAAGTATTCTCACGAAAGATTTGTGTCTTCATACCTACAAAATCCAAATGACTCAACAACTCAAGCCTGCAGACCATGCGCAGCAAAGAGAGTTTGTCAATTGGGTCATTGAACAACAAGTAAATAGTGAGCTTTCCAACAAAATCATCTTCAGCAATGAGGCCCATTTTCATGTTGATGCCTTCGTAAACAAGCAAAATAGTCGCATTTGGAGCGACGAAAACCCATATGTGTTTCATGAGAAGGAAATGCATCCCAAACGTGTCACTGTTTGTTGTGGATTTTGGGCTGAAGACATTATTGGACCATTTTTCTTCGAAAACGCTGCCGGGAATACACAAACAGTCAATGGCGAATGATATCGGGGTATGATAACCCAGTTCCTTGTGCCTCAATTGGATGGTATGGATCTCGAAGATATGTGATTCCAACAGGACGGTGCCACTTGCTACACATCATGTCAAACAATGGCATTATTGCACGAGACATTCCCTGGTCGTGCAATCTTCCGTTTGGGCGATCAAAATTGGCCGCCTAGATCGTGCGATTTGACATTTTTGGACTTCTTTTTCTCTGACTTCTTTGAAGTCAAAAGTTTATGTCAACAAGCCCACGACCATCCAAGCCTTGAAGAAGGAGATTAGACGCTGTATCACTAAAATACAGCCATTTTATACCAAACTGTGATTGCAAATTTCATCAAAAGAACGCAGATATGTCAGCAAAGCCGAAGAGGGCATTTACCAGATGTATTGTTCCATACATAATTCCCCTACTTTATAATTAAATAAAGATTTCGGTATTTTCTCAAAAAACACTGTTTTATTTAAAATTTAAATTTCCCGTTCTTGTTGGGACACCCATTACAAGACTTTCAAAAGAATTCTAGCCGACAGACCGAGAGAATTCCTAGAAAATTCAGATTCACCACCGACCCACTATTACTACTATAGTACACTGACGTAGCGGAAGTATTTAACTAAGGAAAATGTATCGCCGGTGTTTTTTTAGACACGACAAGGACTGAGACGCGGGGTTTCTTTAAAAACTCCTTAGCGCTCAGGTTCCTGCCTGCTTCGTCAGAATTATCAACAGTTTCTTATTTCATCGTCTACACAGAGTGTAGGTAGAAGGCAATTTCTCTAATCCCATCATTTCACGGACCGGAGTGCCCCAAGGTTCGATACTCTCTCCAATCCTCTTTCTCCTTCATTGCCATGATATCACAAGGCCCGATGCCCATCCAGTCCCAGCTCCACTCAACTCCCCAATTGTCCGTACGCCGATGACACTATCCAACTGCTGTGATCGTGACTTAAACCCAAACAAAACCCAGGCCATCTTATTTCGTCACCATTTTAAAATCAAAAATCGCAGATTCCAAGAAAGAGACGCACGCCTGGTCTTCTGAGGCACGCGTCTCCGTCTATTGCCTTCGATCTTGTACTTAGTAGGTTCCACCTTTACATACACCCTTCACTGGGACATGGAGATGAACGAGTGTCTTAGGTCTATTCAGAGATACGCTTTCATTCTTTCCGTGTTCCGTGGAAACTTTCAGGGTTGTCACACGGACACTAATCTACACTTACAAGACGTTTGTTCGTCTACTCATTGATTTTCGTCACCCATGGTTCTGCGCCCACAAACCACCTCAAATGACGCGTATTCGACAGAAAGAGAGATAAGGGAAGGTATGTGATCGGGTCGTGGCGCGGTTTAAGTCCCTCCAGGGTACATAGATCACAATCGAGTTGTTCCACTTGACATTCTGAACATTCCTGTCAAGTACCAACCCCGATATGTCAAATACAAGTTCAAGTTCCCCTCTCCGCTATTTATCTAAGTAACTCCAGTCATTAAACGTCAGAATTGAAGGGCACTCTCGACAGCCCTACGATAAATCCCCCCCCTCCCCTCGGCTAACCAATATAGTAACTAGTACAAAAATCAGTTTTTTTGGCACCCCTTTTTCTTTCTGTTTCAGGAGTAGCAGAGGAGCCAATCTGTTCTTACTAAGGTTTTACCGTAATTTCTCTTAGCGGTGAAGGCACGGACCAACTAATTAACCAACACCACACAACACAATATCACATTAATTACACACAACATCACCACCTAACTACACAACACTTCACAAGAATTCTCTACGGAGTCCATTAACACCATTCTGAGAGGAGCTGTCTTCGCGTGTTCGTTCTTGCTCTCCAACCACATTCATCTCGAAATCAAGCGCTAGCGCTGGTGCTGCGGCTCGTTGAGTGTCTTTTGATAGGTAATTATACAGAAGTCTTGGACTCGAGACGGTTTCGTGCGCCTTACCTGAATCGCGGGCCTCTTAGCATGAACACCTGTCTGCGGGGATTGGCGTGGCTGTCTGCTCTGACATCTTTCTATTCGGCTTCCATAAGCCCAAATTGCGCCCCAGCACCTACCTGATGTAGATAACTTCCTTACCTACTACCAACCATTCTACTCCACCTGGCTAAAGAGGAGTTAACTCTCCTAAATAGACGGCCGCCTTTGGCGGCATTATAACGTTGAAGCGACAACGACGCGCCAAGCTATCATTTAAGTTTTTGTGTTTTATACCAAGAGCAAGAGCAAAAAGCAGGTAAAATTGGAACGAATTCACTAGCAGCGTGTCGATGTGCTTATCCAATTTGTCTAAAATTGTCCGTTCCAAACCTGAGAGGCTAATATTGGAACTAATCACGAGTGTGTCAGGGGCTGTTTACGTTTTTACGGTATGACATTTTCAGCGTCTTCTGTTCAAAGCTGATTTGAAGTTAGCATTGGTTTTTATTTTGAGGTTAGAATTTAAGTGGAAGTGGCTATCAGATCGGCTCAGGAAATATTACATGTGAATTCGTTTATTTCAATATTAAGTAAAGACGTGCCTTTCGATTTTCTTGACCGTCTCTGATCGACAATAATTGTTGATTGTACTTTATAATCAGAATCAGAATCGGGATCTCTAAACCATAACGGTTTCGACCCTGTTGGAAGGTAAACCCTTCATAACACGTGATCACTTTTCCTCTTACTCCGTCCCGATTTTGCTTTTATTTTGGACATGTTTCCGAGAGGCTACATAATCTCAATATAAATCATTTCACAAACAACCGTGGTTTCAAGCAGTTAAGGTTAAAGGTTGCCGATCTTCGACCTACCTAATGACTTAGACGTTATTAAATTACTTGTTGTTAATTTTCACATAAGTTGAACAGTGAACACAAGAATTTAATTTTATTCTGGTTTCTGTGGTACACCCTATAGAATTGAAAATTAAAGCATGCAGGATTTGCTCGTGAACCAACACCGATAGCTTATTTCTTCGTACATTTATAAATAACGACCGTTGGAGCGCAAGTTTGAACGTTTCACTTTATTGATCATTTCTAAATAATTCATTGTTGTCTTGAAACACCCTGTATAACATCATATTCTTAAGGTATTTTATGTTTCTTTTAAATTTTTTATAATTAACAATATTTGGTACTTTAAGAAATAAATAAGCGAAACCAAAAGTCATAATCATAAAATATGATAAGGTAACATTCAGTCTATAAATTTATTTTAAGAAATAATTTAAATATTAATTATACATTCAAGAGTTTACTATGAATGAGTACATGTTTTTGTAAATAATCTTTCCTTGTAGTCTTGTAACCACATACGTAGCACTCAATAGTATTTTCTTCATTATGAAGGCGCATATGTCTTTGTAAACCACGTTCCTGTGAACACTTACATCCACATATTTTACACTCATAGAGTTTTTCACCACCATGAAGGCGCATATGCCTTTCTAGATTGACTTTCGATGTCACTTTAAAACCACATATTTCACATTTGTAAAATTTCTCCTTACTGTGAACATGCATATGTTTCACTAAATGAGCTTTCTGTGTAAACTTATGATTACATATTATACAATCAAAAAGTTTCTCTCCACTATGGACACGCATATGTGTGAGTAGATTGTTCTTCAGTACACATTTGTAACTACATACTTCACACCTATAAGGTTTCTCACCGCTGTGAATACGCATGTGTTTTTCCAAGTTACCTTTTATTGTACATTTATGGCCACATATTTTACATTCAAAAGGCTTTTCGCCCGTGTGAATTAATATATGGCTTTCTAAATGATGTTTCCTTGCAAATTTAGAATTGCACGCTTTGCATTCAAAAGGCTTCTCTCCACTATGAATGCGCATATGTTTTCGTAAATCGTCTTTTCGTGCAAACTTATAATTACACACTTTACATTCAAATGGCTTTTCGCCACTATGGATACGTAAATGAATTCGTAAATTACCTTTCACTGCGCATTTATAACTACATATTTTACACTTGAAAGGTTTCTCACCGCTATGAACGAGCATATGTCTTTGTAAATGATCTTTTCGATTTGCTTTATAACCGCATATCTTGCATTCAAACGGTTTCTCACCGCTGTGAATGCGCATGTGCTGCTCTAAATTGCATTTCGCCACACATTTATAATTACATATTTTACATACATAAGATTTTTCACCGATATGAATGTGCATGTGTTTTCGTAAATTGATCTTGTCCGTACATTTATAACCACATATTTTACACGCACGAACTTTCTCACTACTATGAACACTCATGTGTCTTTGTAAAGCGTCCGCCCTTGCGCATTTGTAATAACACATTTTACATTCATAAGATTTTTCACCGCTGTGAACACGTATATGTTGTCGTAAATTACTTTTATGTGCAAACTTATAGTTACATATTTTACACTCAAAAGGTTTCTCTCCGCTATGAACCCGCATATGACTTTGTAAACTACCTTTAAGCGCGCATTTGTAGCTGCAAATTTTACATTCATAAGGTTTTTCTCCACTATGAATACGCATATGGTATGCTAAATGATGTTTCCTTCTTAATCTTTTGTTACATATTTTACACTCAAAATTCTTTTCATCGCTGTGAACATGCATATGTGTTAGCAAATTACTTTTCCGTGCGCATTTATGGCTGCATATTTTGCACTCAAAAGGTTTCTCGCCACTGTGAATACGGATGTGATTTTGCAAAGTACCATTATCAGCACATTTATACTGACACACCGTACATCGATAGGGTTTTTCGCCACTATGCACGCGCAAGTGGATTTTCAATCTACCTTTTTGTGCGCATTGATAATCACACGTCTCACACTGATAAGGTTTTTCCCCAGTATGAACACGCATATGTATTCGTAAATTGCTTTTGGTTGTGCATTTATGACTGCATATTTCACACTCAAAACGTTTCTGATCAATGCCTTCCTGAGTGTACTGAGACTGTTCCTTTTTCTGAGATCTTATTTCTAGATTTATTTGCGGCTCCTTTATAAAGATAACTTCATTTTCTTTATTCAATTTACAACCTAGAAAAAGTACAATTAGTTCTCCTTATAAGACGTTATATAGGCATTCATTAGTAATTAATTACCATCTAACGAAATTGGTTGTTTCAGGTTGTTAAAATTGAAGCTAAGCACATCCACGTCCGTTTCAGATTTCATTGCCATTTTGATTGTAACAACTTGAGCGTTTTTAAATTTAAGATCCTTAGTGATAATTAAAGTTAAAAGTATGTCCGAAAATGAACAACAGTAGATAATTATTATTTGCTGACACCTTTCTTGCTTTTATATGGAATAATCTTCATTGCTTTTGTGACCACTTAGAGATATATTAAAATTACACTACCGCTTCATCAGTTTGCTTGTGTTTACTTACAGATTTGCAGCAAAGAATCTTTACATATTTTAAAAACAATAATGACAGATTAGGTTAGATGTTGCCTTACCCTAGAGGTTATATATTATTTTTATTGGTTCACCGAAAACCAGGAACATATAAAGTACATCAATTTATTGGACGGCTGGTTCAAGTTTCTTTCGATTCTCTCGCCGACTTACAAAATTCGGAAATTGAGTTTATTGTGTCAAAATGCTGTACAATTATATGATTCCATGTTCAAAAATCATCAAATTTAGTTTCAATCAACAAACTCCAAGCACAGGATTTCGTGGTTAGCTTCGAGACCTTCGTCTGGTAATGCAGGAAGAAACGTATCCATAAATATTTATTTTCAAATTTAGAAAATTAGCTTCACGGATAGATTTTTTTTTTACAAACAACCAAGATTACTTATTGTTTCCATATTGTGTAGGATTCCAAAAGAGTTACAGGATTGGCATGGAGTTAGACTTACCTTAAGCCACGTTTTACCTTTATTATCTGTAAGAGAGATTCGATGATTTCCTTACCAATAAAAGCAAACAAATAGCAACACAATATTATGTTTATTCATAACATACGAATTTGTCAAAACAAATCAAGTAATTATCTTAAAATACAAAATGCACTTACGCAATGAAGATTTTTAATTCATTAAAAAGTAATCCTGAAAAGAAACCTGTCAACTATTCTATCTTTCGTAAACAAAAAAATTGTTTTTCAATCAGTCTCTCGTTCACTATGAACACGCAGATGTTTATTTAATCCGCCCTGCTGAGAATACTTGCGGCCGCATATTTTACACTCAAACGGTTTCTCACCTGTATGAACGCGGGTATGGTTTTCTAAATGTTGTTTTCTAGTAAATTTAGCATTACACAATTTACACTCAAAAGGCTTCTCGCCTGTATGTACACGCATGTGAGTTCCTAAATGATGTTTTCTAGTGAATTTGGAATTACATAACTCACACTTAAAAGGTTTCTCTCCGCTGTGTATGCGTACATGTACACCTAAATCCGATTTTCGAGCGAATTTATAATTACACACTTTACACTCAAATATATTTTCACCACTATGGATACCTAAATGCCTATTTAAACCACATTTATGTGAATACTTACGGCCACATAACTTACACTCAAAGGGCTTCTCGCCAGTATGAACACGCATATGACTTTCTAAATTTTGTTTTTTTGAGAATCTGGCGTTACATATTTTGCACCCAAAAGGTTTCTCGCCTGTATGGACGCGAGTGTGAAATCCTAAATTGGCTTTCTTCGCAAATTTAGCATTGCATATCTTACACTCGAAAGGCTTCTCCCCACTATGTGTCCGCACATGCATGCGTAAATCCGATTTACGTGCGAATTTATAATAACACACTTTACATTCAAACAGCTTTTCACCACTATGAACCAACATGTGACTTTGTAAACTGCTTTTCATGGCGCCTTTATAATTACATAATTTGCATTCAAATGGCTTTTCGCCATTATGAACAAGCATATGCCTTTGTAAATGATGTTTTCTACTGGTTTTATAACTGCATATCTTACATTCAAAAGATTTTTTACCACCGCCATGAACAATCATGTGTGCTCGTAAATGATCTTTCCTCTTGGTTTTATAATCACATTTACCACAGTTATGAATATTTATACGCTGTTGAGGCTTCTCACTACTATGAGCAGACATGTGTCCTTGTAAATTGCCTTTCCTGGCACATTTGAAATCGCACAGTTTACATTCGAACAGTTTTGCACTACTATGAATACGAATATGATTTTGTAAAGTACGAATTTCTGTGCATTTATAATCACATACGTTACACCAGTAAGGTTTCTCGCTATTATGGACAGGCATGTGTATTTGTAAACGGTTTTTCTGGGTGCATTTATAACTACATATTTTACACTCGTAAGGTTTCTCTCCAGTATGAACACGCATGTGTATTTGCATGTTGGTTTTAAGTTTACATCTGTAATTACATATTTTACATTCAAAAGGTTTGTCATCGCTATGTAGGCGTACGTGACTACCTAAATGGTTTATTTGTGTGGTTTCATGACTACATAGTTCGCACTTACACCGTTTTTCACTACTATGAATTCGTATGTGTGCTTTTAAACTGCCTTTTAGTTTAAATACACAGCTACATATTTTACATACAAATTGTTTTTTCTCATTGTTTTCTTGGGTACATTCGTAGTTACGCAAGGTACACTGAAATGGTTTATTGTCTTCACATTTGACTTCTATGCTGATTGTTTCAGTTTCCATTATAACAGAGTTATGGGTACCTACAAAAAGCATAACTAATCATCTTAAATAGCCTTTTTCAATTATGTATACATTATTCGAATCGGATTGTAGTTAATGAAGGGTAGGTACTACGCTTTCGCTTTTGATTGTGTTCATTTGCACTCTTTTACGTTCAAATCCATTATACAAAAGCATGTAGCAAATAACCATAAAGTAAAAGCACAGACACTAGAATTGTTTCGTTGTTTCTATGCGCAATAACGTTTTGTAAACCCTAGGTGGGTTCCGTGAGTTCGGAAAATCCGTCGGCTGCGTTTGTCTAGTCTGTGGTTTAGTCTAGTTAAATCTGTTCGGTTAACAAGTCCGACAACTCAAACTAGAATTGTGCCCGTTTGGTAAATACATCAGAAAATCGACTTGTGCTTAAAGGGTAAAATGTCAATTCGTGATGAGTTCACACGGATACGGACAAATTGAACAGGTTTGAATTAATTCGTGTTTACCTTTATTAGGGTTTCGTTCATAGATTACGCTCGGACTAAATAAAACACATGCGCAGTACTCTAAGACAGGACTCTTACAGACCTTCGATCGCCTTCGTTGTCTTCGATAGATGTAATGACTAGATTGAAAATAAATAACAGTTTGGTCACCTTTTTATTTACTAAAACGCAAAATTAGAATTTTTTATTTATTATTTCAATTACACAATTCACAATGTCAAAAGATTGTTAAACAACTGAAAAGAAACAAAACGAACCTTGATTTTTTTTAGAAAATAATAAAATAATAAGACAATTGAACTGACTCTGATCCATTACATCCTCCCACCTTTGAGTTTAACTCAAAATCATACTCAATCACAACACGAGTTAATCATTCAAACCTAGCCTTTTTGGTATTTTTACTTGTCGTCCATATCTTTTGACTACTGATGGTGTCTTTACTAATTGACATTCCTCATTTTTATTCTCCTTTGATAACGTTACCTCAGTTATATCAAGCGGATCAAAATTTTCTTGTTTATTTTCTTTCGTAATCTTCTGTTCAATCGGTGAATTTATTTCCAACTGATAAATTCGTTGTACGGGTCGAACAAGTTCTCCATTAGCAGTTTTAAGTCTGACGACTCGTATCTCACCATCCTTACCAGTTATTGTTTCTACAATTTTAGCTAGAGGCCAGTCTAAACGCTTTTGATTATCATTTCCCACGAGAACAATTTCACCTACTCGTAATGTTGACTTACGACTCAAACATGGTTGTTTTCTTGATAATTGTCCAAGATATTCACTTCGGAAACGTCGACGTAAATCATCTCTTAAATTTTGCCGGTATTTAAACCTTTTCTTTAAATCAATTGTTTCAACACAATCTAAATCAGGTACTTCTACACTTTTAGCTTCTAGTAAGAACATTGCCGGTGATAATGGTCTCGGTTCATTAATACTATCTGATTGATAAGTTATTGGTCTTGAATTAATTATTGCTTCACAATCACACAGAGTGGTACACATTTCTTCATATGTTAGACTTGATTTCTTGAGTACTTTTCGTAGTAATTCTTTCATTACACGTACCAACCTTTCCCACTAACCACCCCACCATGCTGCTGAAGGGGGATTAAAACGCCATTCGATTTTATGAACTGAACTATACTTTTTAATTTTATTCCAATTAACTTTACATAAATAATTTCTTGCACCTGTAAAATTTGTACCATTGTCACTGTATATTATTGTAGGCCTACCTCTACGAGCAATAAAACGTCTTAGTACTTCTAGGAATGCATCTGTAGACAGCGATGTTACGAGTTCCAAATGAACTGCTCGATAAACAGCACAAGTAAATAAACATATCCAGCCTTTTTGATTTTCTTTCAGATAAACAGGACCAGCGAAATCAACACCTGATATTTCAAACGGTACTGCATTTCCAACTCTATCTTTTGGTAATGCTGCTGGTTCGGCATTTACATGTGAAGCTTTATATCTCTTACAAGTAATACATTTGTTTACGATCATCCGAACGGATTTTCTACCTTGAAGAATCCAAAATTTTTCTCTAATTTCATTTAATACTGTTTGTACTCCTACATGTTGTAATTTCTCATGATAGTGACTTATCAAACTCATAACTACTGGATGTTTTGGATTTAACACGACTGGTTCACGAAAATTGATATCATCATCTCGTTGAGTTATTAATGTCTTTATTCTTATTAAATTATCTCTGTCAGTATACGCTCTAAAATCTTTGATACGTGAATCTTGATCTACAGAAAAAGACTCCTCTTGTACAAATCGTAACACAGTGTTTTCAGCTTCACAAAATTCTCTTGCGGAAAGTTCTCCTCGTTTTCTTAATTTAACATTAACTTGAGCATTATGAATAAACCTTCTTATCCAACCCAACATTCTTACGAGTTTGGTATATCGTGAAAAATACCTTAAATGCCATTCATCATTATTTTTATTAGATGAATTGTCTTCTCTCACGTCATTGTTTTGACAAAAGTTACTTAAATTAATATTTTCTTCGGAATTCTTACTTGCTGATTTCTTTAGTTCACTATTTATTTCTTCATTATTAATGTAATATTCACTTGTAGGCTATTTTTCAGAGTTATGCAACCAATCTGGTCCCTCCCACTATTTTGATTCAATTAATTGTTTTGTTGTACAACCTCTAGAAGGAAGATCAGCTGGATTTAAAACGCCTGGTACGTACCTCCAACATTCGACATTCGTTATTTTACGAATTTCTTGTACACGATTCCAGACAAACGTTGCCCATTGACTTTCTCGTTGTATCCATGTTAATACTGTCGTTGAATCACTCCAAAAATAAACTTCTTGTTGATTACTCTCCACAGTTTCGAGTATAGACTTCATGAGTCTAGCACCAATCGTTGCCGCAAGAAGTTCTAATCGAGGGATAGTCATTTTCTTATTTGGAGTTACTCTAGATTTAGCAGCGATTAATTGTATATTTGTATCCGTTAGAGACTGTGTTCTCATATAAATTACTGAAGCATAGGCTACTTGGCTAGCGTCTACAAATACATGAAATGAAATCTTATTATCTGCTCTATAACTATTAGACATCCAACGTGGAATTTTTACTTCTTTCAGTAAATGTAATTGATAATACCACTTTCTGAATTCTTGTTCAACTTCTTGAGGAACTTCGGTATCCCATTTTAAAGTATTAATTGTCTGTAACAGTAATTTGGGGTATAGCAGTACTGGACAAGCAAAACCAATCGGATCAAATATTTTATGACTGATTGTTAAAATAATTCTTTTAGTTATTTTTTTCTTTTATCATTTCCGAAAATTTTGAACATTTTAGCATTAATACATCTTCCTTTTTGTCCCATGTGAGTCCAAGAACTGATGTTAATTGATGAGGTTCTTCACAATGAGTGTACTCCCACCCTCGTAAATTAAAACCGCCTTCTGTCATTAAAATCTTCGATTCTTCTTTAAATTGGTATAATTCTTCTACGGAATCTACACTAGTTACACAATTATCAACATAAAAGGATGAAAATAATTTTTTTATGGTATCTGACATGCGTATGAATTGATCTTATTGTGCTATGCGCTCTAAATGTAATTTGATAATGGCAGCCAATATAAAGGGACTACTAGTTACTCCAAATACCACTCTTGTATGACGATAAATTTCAATAATATAATTTTTATTCCACCATAAAAATCTTAGGACATTACGATCTCTTGGAGTAATACTAATTTGTAGAAATGCTTTTTCAATATCAGAAATAACTCCAATCTCCTTTTCTCCGAAACGTAAAAGTACCGATAGAATTAATTCAATCAAATTAGGACCTGTTTCTAAACATTGATTTAAAGATACTCCGTTTGATATATTATTTATATTAACGACCTTTTATTATTGAATTTTATTTTTTAATAACGGGTTTTAAGGTCTTTTTTTGAATTAAAAATCTCAAATATTCCAAGCCTTCGTTTTCTATTTATTTGAAAACTTCTTCAGGGATCTGTTACAATAAAGATATTAATAATAATAATAATAATAACAAAAAATTAATTTTATACTTACAGTAAATATAAAGTTTTAATTTTTTAATACATATAAGGTTTATATTTGTATAAGTTAAAATTTGATAGGTAAATAAATTGTTTTTTATTTGTAAACAAAATAGTTGAAACAATTCCATCTGTTTTTTATACTAGAATTAACAAGATTTAAAGGAATATTGGTAAATAATGATATAGCATCTAAACTAATTAATATATAATTTGATTACCTAAAATTCATAAAACAACATTAAGTCTTCGTCCAATCATTGCTTCAATAAATACACCTAATGCTATATCATTATTTATATAATTATATTCCATCCAAAATTATTGTGACATAGATCAAAAAAACTTTTTAGAAATTATAAAATTTATATTTGATACAAACTATTTTTCATTTAACAACAAATTTTATAAACAAGTTTTCGGCACTATGTATGATGAAATATACTCACCTGTAGCAAAGGTAACCACGTTAAAAGCGTTATTAGCTATAGGTAATAAAAGATTATTCTATTTCGAGCAATTAGATGTGAAAAGTGCATTTCTAAATGGAGAATTAAAAGATGAAGTGTATTTAAGATCACCTGAAGTGGATAATATAAAACCTGGTTATGTTTATAAATTAAAGAAAGCTTTGTATGGTTTAAAGGAAGCAGCTAAATTTGGAATAATAGTTTTAATGATTTCATGAAAGAATGTTGTTTTGAAAGATCAGAAAATGATGCATGTTTGTATTGGAAAGGAAAAGGTGATGAGATTGTTTATCTGTTATTATATGTTGATGATATTATCATTGCTAGCAAGAAAGAAGACGTGTTGAAATAAATTAAAGAAAAGTTAATGACAAGACTTAAAATGAAAGACAAAGGAAAGCTGAAATATTTTTTAGGTCTTGAGATAATTCATAATAGAGAAAATAAAATTATACAGATAAATCAGAAGAATTATGTAGAAAAATTGTTGAAAAGATTTAATTTTGAAAACTGTAAATCGTCTGATATACCTATCGAACCAGGCAAACGTGAATGAGCTACTGTCGTTGGGAATCAGAGACCTGCACATATCACCTGGAAGAAAGATTGCCGTTATAGTGAGAAAGACCTGTTTTGTTTTGTTATCTGAGTTTTAATGATTGTTTCATTTGATAAAAGACTAGGAGAACGTGGAATTTGTGAAATATTCCATACGAAAACCTTGCTTAGGCAAGATTAGTTTCGTATTTTCTCATTGAATTATAATACTTACGAGTAATATTTATTTTTAACTAATTTGTAACAGGAACGTTCCCAGGTAATTTTAGCTGGTGTTTGTTAAATTATTGCAACATAATTAATAACTTTTGACTACTGTTTTTTCTTTGTTATTAGATATAAAGTTTATTTGTTGCTATTTCAAAATTCATTGTCAAGTTTATCTTGTTTTAATTAATTTAATATTTAGATTTTGGCCTTTTGTTCCATATTTTGAAATTTTAACGTAACAGAATCCTTTTTTTTTGTTTATTGTAATAACTTGTTTTTATTGTTATTTTCTCATTATTTGTTTATCAACTTTGTTCTCCAGTGAAGAAATTAATTCATACCTTTTATTGATATTCTTTCGTAGTGTTATTTTATTTTTTTTATATTCTTGTTTATGTGTGTTTAACTCTTTTTTTATTATTGTTTTAATAAATGTAAGAAAGGTCGATTATTTATATTTTGTTTTCTTTGTGAGTGGATCTCTGGTCCAGACGAAGCAGCGTTAATTTCGTTACTTTGTTCGTTTGGCTATTAAAACTGGTATTTCTTTCTTGGATCTTTTCTTTTGAAAAAGAAGGAAGTCTTCAGAGGACTTCCTTGTCAAAATTAATTAAGACAAATCACGTGTTTATACAGTTTTTTTAGTTGGTGTTGAGTCCCAATTGTGAAATGTTGAAGCGAGTTTTAATAAAGCTTCCACGAGGTAAGTTACACACAGGGTGAGGTTTCGCAAGAAGCCTATATACAGGGTGTCGGATTCACGAATAGTCGCGTGACCGACCATCAGAACCCTTCGATCTGCAACTGCTGGTTTAATAAGAGTTGTGGAAATCAGTGAGCTTCTCTTTGTGCGGCTAGGTAAGTTCATTTGAGAATCCACCCCATCTGCGGCATGGGCTACGGGATTTAACATCTACCATTGGTCTGGACGGGACTTGTGCATACTTTTGAGCATCTACCTGTTACAACATTACACTTACAGTGTAGCGCACTGTGTTTAAAAAGTCTAAACCTGTGCGCTAGTATCATCAGCGTATACGCTGGTATAATAGTTTCATAGGTACGTTCGTTTATGTTGTTCTTAAACCTCCGAGTGTTCCGCTTGTTGTAGAAGCCGTTTGTTTTTTGCGAACGAGTTAACAGAGTGCGCTGTTGTAGCGTTCGTTTTTTACAGTACGGAGTGAAAGGTCAGAGCCACCTATTAGATACATAGATAATCAAGGGGTATGACCGTAAACTTTGGCGGGAGCGGCGATTGTATGTATTTCTTATGGAGACCACAAAACTTTCAATTTGAAAGTATAGAGCCTACAAATAACTTGAAATAAATGTAATACAAATGCTTATATAAGATTTTGGCCTGTTATAATATTGGTAGTCAAGAAAAAAGCGCTGGCTTATTAAAATCATAGGACAAGATTTTGAGGTTAGGTAAAACGTGCGTGAAAGCGCGGCAGTGAAATGCTTTAAAATCTGACTTATTCGCACATTTTTTTGTCTAGTTTATGAACAGTGGGTTGTATGTAGGTTATGTATAGTTATTTCTTGTGATTAATTATTATATTAACCTTATTTCTTGTGTATAGTTATTTCTTGTTGGAATAATATAAAGCATAATTAGGTAAACTAAAAATATTGACATATACAACAGTAATAGGGAAGTTCATAAAATTCTGTCTGTCTGAAAATACTTTATTTTTGTGCATTCCAAATGTATTGAATGAACTAAACCCATCCCTTTATTTTTTTTCATTAAATGAGATATATCTTTAACACACTACTTGATATTAGAAATTGAAAAATTAAAATATTCAATTTTTTTAATATATATAGATAGGTCAGTAAAGAAGGTATCGTTATGCATGGGGTCAGGTTTCCCTACATGCTTTCCAATTCTAGAAGCATAAGCGGAGTTGCCAAGTATACAAACATCAACGCAATTTCTCCCTCACTTTTTTTAACGTTGTACAATTTCTTGAAAATTACAGACACCCGAATTCATTTGAGTAATAACTTTGTAGACAAATGTGAGAAAAACATG
>VTPC01001929.1:0-14660 GCA_011009095.1 Ignelater luminosus
GGGGGGTGAAATTCACCCATTAAAGATTGAGAGATTGAATCGGTTTTCTGATCAATGAGTGGTCTATAATTAGTCTCAAATTAAGGTAAAGTTTTTTCCCCGATTTAATTGAATTTTAGATATTCCATATATCAGGGGGTTTAATTCACCCATTAGGGGTTCATAGAAAAAATCGGTTTTGTAACCAATGAGTGGTCCATAATTAGTCTAAAATCTTTGTAAGGTTTTTTCCGGATTTAATCCGATTTTAGATATTCCATATATTAGAGGGGTGGAATTAATCCATTAGGGGTTGATTACATAAATCGGTTGTATGAGTAATTATTAGTCTAAAATTAGTCTAAAATTATGGTGTAGTTAAAGTTATCGAATTGTGGCGATTTACACGAAAATCAAAAGTGGGGGTACTAGCTTGAGCTCATGTTAGCACTCCCACTTTTGATTTTGTTATAGCGCTTTACAGAAGCCGGTCCAAAATTTTATTATGGTGGTCCAAAATTGTCTAAAATTAGTCTAAAATTATGGTTAAAAAATGGTTCAATTTTGACGAAGTGGGGTTGCCCACTTTATTGACATGTGCACACCCTGCACACCCGCTTACGGCGGGCCTGCATTTCCTTAACTTGCCACTGTTAACATTGTTACCGTTGAACTAAAGTAAAATAAACTAAAATGAGCGCTTTATTTCTATATTTCTGTTCAATTCAACATTTGTTTCATAGTCTACATTGACGTCAGTTTAGTTTATAAATCTTACAAAATTATTTCCGCTGATTATATTTGTAGTTAGTAACTATGCTCATGTATTAATATAGCATAAGCACATCTTTAATTATATTTATATTTGTTAATGAATTTATTAGTTGACATGTTTAAAATTTCTTTTTCTTATTTTGTTAATTATATTTCTTGTAAATGGGTACATGTTCTGTTGGGAATAAAGCTCTATTATTATTAATACTTTTAAAAATCTTTTGTAATAAAGTAAATTACCATGTTGAGAAGTGGATTACTACTCTAATAAAAGAAATTATACAAATCGATATGCTTAAACATTGTCTATTTGTAAATAAGTGTTAAATATTTTGTTATAAGCAATGCACAATCAAGAAGTAAATTTGTGAATTTTAATAACTCTGAAAAAACACAAATTGGTATAAAAATTCTTTGTTTGTTTTTGGCCACTATAAAGTATGTAAATATTGCCCGCCATTTCAAATATAAAATTCACACGGTACCTAAATTAGTTTACCTAATTAAGTTGAATTCTGCAACCTTGTTTGCTTTTAGTGAATAAGTAACTATACCCGTTTTAGATAAATTTTAAAAATATAAGTTAATTGAGACTAATTAAACCATTAGGTACATAGAAATACTTTTTTCTTAATGGAGATGTAGACCACGTTTATGTAGAGTAACATATTGTTGGTAAACTCTTAAGGTGTTAATAATCTATGTAAGTAAATTTTTGTTTACAATGGTAATTGATCAGGTGCTGATAAAGGGAATGAGATATTTTCTAAGAATTATCCAATTTTGGCACAGTAGATTCCTTTCTCCGCACAATGATTTCGTTTAATGTAAGAAAAACGAAGAAAATTCCTTTGAAAACAGTTATAAAACGAATAAGGTAAAAACGACGCTGCTGTATATGCTAATATTATAGTTACTATGGTACATTGTTTAGCTTCGCATGTCTTCTTTATTCATGGATTAGAAGAAATTCTCACAAGCTCATTTTATAAAATATAAAATAAGCAAAAATGATAGATGAGATGGTTTCATTTTTGTTCATTGCATGACCTTGCTTATTACTTTATTAGGTTATTTTTTTGTAAAATTCTAATTATATATTACGTAAGGTAATGCTGAGAATATTTTGTAAAATAATAAAATACTGACATTTTACGCATATTATATTATGTATAGAATGTTTTTTTCAATGATAATTAATTTTTATGCAAGATTACATTATTTACTTCTCGTCCAAGTGAAGTAAGGCAATCTAAAAGGATAAATTCAGATTTACTTTAGCTTACAGAGAAACATGGTCTCCAAGACCTTATCTTTCAATTTAATACTACAATGTTAATCCGTTTGCTTTTCTTAATTATATTATTAGTGCAGTCGAACTTCAACAGCTCAAACTTAAAGGATAAAAGAACACTTCCAGCTACCGAAATTTTAACTAATCTAAGTATTCTTACCTACATACATGTATGTACATCGGTCATTTGCAATAACTTTGAGTTATCAGCAACCTTGCGTTATCGGGGTTTGAGTTATCGAAGTTCGATTGTATATAGTCTGTTTACATAGACTAGACAACTGTTTCTAAGATAATACCTCTGGTTTAATTACAGCAAAATCCGCAAATATTATTTGGTTAAACGAGTAATTGCATTATGGTATATTTGCGCATCTGGATATTTGGGGTTTTTATTTTAAGCGCACGGGCTGAAAATGAATCTTCGTACCGACTACCAAAAACAGTTAAACCTGAACACTACGATATTGAAATTATAACCCATCTTGGGGATAACGATAATTTCAATTTTGATGGTACTGTTAGTATACAAGTGAGTAAACGTGTTTTAATGCAAAAACGAAAATTATGCGTTTCATATATTTTAGGTAAAGTGCATGAAACCAACAAAAGAAATAATTCTTCATTCAAAAGATTTAGATATAGACGAAAGCAAAATAGTTATTGAAGATTTAACCGAAAAAAATCTAAATGTACAGATTGAAGATTGTAGCCATGTAAATGAACATGACTTTTTCATCATCAGGCTAAATGAGAAGCTAAAGAAAAATCATGATTATCAAATTTATATACCTTACATGGGCAATTTAACTAATGGGATAACAGGTTATCTCAGAAAGAGTTACACGGATCATACGACCAACGAAACAAAATGGCTCTCTCAGACCAATTTTGGACCAACTGATGCCCGAAAAGCTTTTCCGTGTTTTGACGAACCCGCAATGAAAGCTACATTTAAGCTTAGTCTAGGAAGATCGAAAGACTGTTGTTCAATCAGTAATATGCCTCTTATTGCATCAGAACCAATGTAAGAAAACAAAAATGCCACACACAGATTTAAGTAAGTACTGTTTTAGTGATGGCATGGACAATTGGATGTGGGATCATTATGAAGACTCTGTAACTATGTCTACTTACACACTTGCGTTTGTTGTTTCTGACTTTGAATACAAACCAGCAGCTTCACTAATAAATGACGTTACGTTTAGAATATGGGCAAGAAAGGATGTTATTGATCAAGTAACATATTTTATTTCAAAATAACTATAAATGTACGTATGCAAATTTAAAAATTGGTGTTACAGGTTGAACTGGCAACAGACGTAACACCGAAGTTCTTGGAATATTATGAAGAATATTTTGGTATCAGCTATTCTCTCCCAAAACTAGACATGATAGCAATTCCAGGTTTTAGCAGAATTGCAATGCAAAATTGGGGCCTAATAATGTACGGAGAAAGAGAGTTACTTTTTGATAATAATACTTCGTCATCTTTATCTAAAAAATACATAACATACACAATAGCACAGAAATTAGCTTATCAATGGTTTGGGAATTTAGTGACCATGAAGTGGTGGACTGATCTATGGCTAAATGAAGGTTTTGCAACATATATGGCTTACTTGGCTATGAGTCACATTTATCCGGAACAAAATTTCCTGGAGGATCTAGCAATTGATAGCTTGCAACTGGTATTTTCTCTTGATGCTCTAAAGTCATCGTATCCGGTAAATATCATGAAATTGACGTTTTAAGGAACGAATGCGGCTCGCAATGAGTCCGAAGAAATTCAGAAGTATCAAATCTTATATACAAAACATGATATAAATGTTTGAAAAATAAATCTTTAGTATAACGTTCACAATAGCGTTTGCGATCACTCGACTAAATCCGACTCATTCGTTCTAGAATTCACATCGGATTTGAAATCTTCAAAAAAGTTTCGCCAATCATTAAAACTGACAAGTATTAATTAATTTAATTAAATTGCATAATTTGTAATATTTCTTTTTTCCAATTTTTGTATATTTTAAGACAAGCTCTGCCTTTACCTTATAATTATTACTAAGAAATTAAATATTAATGTTTTAGGTGTCTGCTCCTGTTGATAATCCAAAAGATATAGATGAAATATTTAACATGATTTCGTACGAGAAAGGTCCTTTCCTTTTACATATGTTACACCATTTCTTAGGGGAAGAAACTTTCAGAAAGGGGGTGACTCGTTATTTGCTGAAATATAAGTATAGTAACGCCGAACAAGATGATTTCTGGGAAGTACTTACCGTTCAAGCTCAAGAAGACAATGTGTTACCATCAGATTTAACTGTTAAAATAATAATGGATACTTGGAGTCTTCAAGCAGGTTGTCCTGTAGTAACTGTAATAAGAGATTACGAAGATAATTCAGCTGAAGTTAAGCAGGTATGTAATTATAATTAATATGATGTAAAGCCTAAGAGTAGATCTTAATCAAATAATGTAATACGTAGGAACGATTTTTACTTGACGATACAGAAATATCC
This sequence comes from Ignelater luminosus, assembly GCA_011009095.1. Classification (NCBI taxonomy): domain Eukaryota; kingdom Metazoa; phylum Arthropoda; class Insecta; order Coleoptera; family Elateridae; genus Ignelater; species Ignelater luminosus. Next base: position 4,573 of record VTPC01001929.1, read on the forward strand.
GAAACTCACCCAGAATGTTGGTGGATACCTTTAACTTTTACGACACAAGAAGAACTAGAATTTACTAATACGCGCCCGAAGCACTGGTTGTTATGTCCGGCAGAATCAGAATATATATTTAATTTACCTGATGATAGACAATGGATCTTATTCAACATTCAGGGAACAGGTATTTAAAAGAAATAAATTCTTGATATCATTGAACGTACATATTCCTTTTTACAAGAAATCTAGTATAATAGAAAAAATAAAGAAAAAGTAGTCGGTTGGTATGATCGATCTATATTTATCGGTTCTCGAAAAAGATCTTAGTTTCTCACGCCATTGAACGTGTTTTACTTCAGTTTCTTTATCAGATAATGGTTTTAGTGGTTACTAATTGACCATTGGGTTGTAAGGGGTTAGAATGCGTCTCACACAGCCTTTACCACTCAAATGTCAGCTTCACCTTTACTCGGTACAATCTGTTTTCACGAAAGAGGACACGACGACTGAGCGACTTCCTAAATAAGAAGTCAACTTTCCACCAAGTGCCAATGATCTCCTGGAGGGCGGATGAGCGGTCGCAAAACAGGGCACTCTTTGTCCTTGGGGTGAGAAATTGCCCCTAAAGGCAGATGAGTTTTAGGACCAACGGCATAAGGATGGAGAAAGCAAAGGGAAACTACTCCAATAAAGACCTGAACAAGGTATTCCAAGACGACGATGCTGTAGCAGAGTAGAAAACGTAAAAAATATGAATTCTTTGAATGCTAAATTAAATGCGGGTAGTCTTCCATTTGAATCCCGGGGGAGACAGGGTACAAACAAGCCGTATAATGCAAGGAAAAAAAGCTACTTGAAAACAAAGATTGAATCCTGAAATGTCAGAAGTTTAATAAAGGAAGAAAAGTTGGAGAACTTGAGACAAGAACTGGTGAAGAACAAGTTGGACGTGATATAAGTAAGTGAAGCGAGATGGAAGGGAGAAGGCGAAGAGGTGTGTGAAGTTACAACCTTTTATCTTAGCGGTGGTAAGAGAGAAAGAAATGAAGTTGGTCAGCAAGGAGCTCTCCAGGTGTATAAGTAAGGTAATATACGATTGTGATGGGGTACAGTAAAAATTAATGCAACACCAAAGGTATTTCTAGTCATACAAGTCTACATGCAAACTAAAGACTATGATGATAAAGAGATTGAAGAAGTATATGGAAAAATTAATAATATCTTGAAAGAGGAAGGCAGAGCATGTTGGGCTGTTGTAATGGGTGATTGTAATGCTAGTATGGGAGTAGGAGGAGTCGAGGGAGTGGTAGGCAAGTACGAACTTAGAAAACGAGACGAGAGAGGTGAAAGACTGCTACAATTTTACAATAAATAGAAAATGACAGTTACCAACATTTGTTTTAAGAATCATAAGAGAAGGCTGTACACGTGAAACTCACCTAGAGACAGATATAAAGAGCAAATAGATTTTATTTTAGTAGATGAACGGTATAAAAGTGAAGTGAAAAATGTGTATGGTTTACCTGATGCAGATATCAACAATGATCATGTGCTAACAATGGTAGAAATAGAAGTAATTTTGAAAAGAGTGAAGAGATCTTTGATATGAAGAAAATGGAACCTGCAAAAGCCGAAAAAAAATTTATAAAGCAGGCGTCAGGGTAAAGACTGAACAGGTAATAGAAAAGTTTGAGTCACACAACAACAGCAATGTAGAAAAACGAAGAAACCCAATAAAAACAGGTATAACACCAGTATGTAAGAAAAGCATACGATATAAAAAAGAAAAAGGGCAAACAAACCAAGGATAATGAATGAACTGATTGAGAAAATAGAAGAAAATTTAAAAAGCTGAACACTAAAGAAGGTAAGAAGATGTACAGGAAACTGAACACAGAGTTGAAAAAAGAAACAGATAAAGCAAAATGGTTAGCCGAGGAATGCAAAGAAATTGAGGATATCGATCGCGTAGGAAGACATGATCTTGTCTATAATAGAATAAAAGGTTGTGTGGAAAGAAAAGGGAAAAATGTTGTAAAGAAGTAGAGGACAAAGATGGTAATGTATTAAAGAACAACAAGCAAGGAGGGAGTACATGCAAGATTTATACAAAATTGCTGAAAAGCCCGAACACCTAGAGGTTGAGTGTGAAAAGAAAGTGGAACCAGACTGCTTAGGGAGAGACATTATGAAAGAAAGGTAATAGCGGTTATAAAAGAAATGAAGAATGACAAAGCCCCGGAAATAGGTGGAATGAATACCAGTAGAACTACTGAAGGAAAATGGAGTATAAAAAATGACGTTATTGTGTAGGGAAATATAATAAAAGTGGAGAGTAGCCGACGGACCTTCTCAAGACTGAAATAATTTTACTAGCAAAGAAAAAAGATACAAGGATATGTGAAGAGCGCATGACGATTACCTTAATAGTACATGCAGCTAAGATCTTACTGCGAATTATGAACAGGAGGTTGAGGAGAGTAATGGAGGAGAATATGGCGGATGAGCAATTTGGGTTCCGGAAAGGTGTTTGCACAAGATACGCGATTGCAGTGTCAGATGTATAGGAGAAAGATATTTAGAAAAGGAAAATAGTTTAAGCATTAGTCCTATGGACCTAGAGAGAACCTTTAATTGTGTGAAATAAGACACATTCATAGATACTCTGAAAGATAAGGGAGTAGGTTGGAGGGAGAGAAGGCTAATCGCAAACATTTATATGAACCAAGAATTAGCTATGAGAATCGAAGACAGTAGAACAGATTGGTTTGAGATTGGACGAGGATCAAGGCAAGGTTGCTGTATATCTCTTACATTGTTTAACATCTACATGGAAGAAATCGTAAGAGAATGCTGAAATGGAAACGGTGGAGTAAATATTGGGGGCAGGAGAATTGTGTACGTTAGACTTGCGGACGACATGTTAGTCTCTGAGGAAAATACAAAGGAATCAAAGACTGCTGAGCAATCTAGAAAACTTAGAAAAAAGTATGGTTTAAAAATAAACACGAAGAAAACAAAAGTTATGAGGGTGGATGAAGTAGAGGTGATGGAACAGCTAGAGCAGGCAAACAAGTGCAGATATAAACTGACTGAGGATTGGAAAAGTGAGTCAGAGGTAAAGATCAGAATTGGCATGGTCAAGGTAGCGTCTAGAAACAAGAAGAAAGTGTGATGTAGCAAGCTGGATGGCTATTTGTTTAGTCTAAAGTGTGTTTTTGTATGGCTGTGAAACGTGGACATTGTTAAAGAAAGATAGGAAAAGAATAGAAGCTTTTGAAATGTGAATTTGGAGAAGATTGCTTAAGATTAAGTGGATGTACAAACTAAAAAATGAAGATGTATTAAGAAGGACTGGCCAAGAAAGAAGGCTATTGTCTACCATCCAGGAAAGGAAAAAGAGTTGAGATGGGCATGTACTTATAAAAGACAATTTACTGAAGGAATGTTTGGAAAGGGGAGGTAAATGGAACAGCAAGAACAGGAAAGAAAAGAGTGAAGATGTTTGACGATCTGAAGAACGGTAGGGGATATGCTGCTATGAAGAGAAAAGCACAAGACCGTGAGGTCTGGCGTAGCAGCTAGGAACTTGCGCAAGCAGTAAACCACTGATGATGAATTCACCAATGTACTCGTGTTAACTTAGTGCAACGGTGAACAGCTATAATTCCTAAAGCACAAAACAAATAGCGCAACCAACCTGGTTAAACTATTAGTTTGCAGTGTCATATTGTATGTATGTTCTATACCAATATACCCTAATAGTTTTAAATAAATTACAAATTAACATTTATGACAGGGTGATATTTTCTCGATATAACATTTGTGATGCTGCATTTACCTAAATTTGTTGTTTTAATGCTTAAACCTAAATGCATATTTTAACCTAAAGACGTTTTGCTTTGTGCATATAGTGTTATCGTTAAGACGTTTATTACCTCCCTCATCCTGCTTCAATGCCGTCTTCTTCTAAAAAATTACACAACATAGTCAGGCAGTGTGATTTTTGTCTTGTTAGGTATTATTTAAAAATTAAATAATTGCTTTAATTGTAAGGTACTGTACACTCACATCTAACAGTCACTGTATAACAGTCAAAAAAGAATTACTATGACGTCACATTCTATGTCACTATCTTTCCCATATAGGTAGGGATAAGACGATGAAAAGGGTTAATATTTTTAACTTAGATTTTGGCTTATTAGTAGAAGATTATTTAAGTTTATTCACTGGAGCAGTACTCGTTCCTTAGAACTTTTTATTTAAAAACTTTCTTGATAGCAGCACTAAACGATTAAGTTATTGTGAAAATACCATATAGTGGCAGAGAAAACTAAAATTGGTTTCTAATGTCTTTATGTACTGTTTTAGCATGTTTTTATTGCTTTAAGGTTTGTACAGGATTAACTACGACGAAAAGAATTGGAATCTTTTAACAGAAACATTAAACAGTGATTCCTACTCCAACATTCCTACTTTTAATAGAATGCAACTTATTCAAGATTCATCAGATTTAGCATGGAGAGGAGATTTGAATTATACTATGCACTTTGATATTCTCGAGTATCTTAATCGGGAACAAGAGTATCGGCCATGGGTAGCAGCTTTAAACAGTGTCTATGCGTTAAATAGGCAGCTCAAGAGAACATCTAGTTATGGATTGTTTAAAGTGCGCAACTTATTGTTAGGTAGTAAGAGTGTTAAAATATTATTAGTTGTAGATCTTCATGAAAAAATGGTTAACTCCTGTCTATGACCGTATTGGAGGATTGAAAACAGAAATAAATGATAGTAATTTAGAAGCTATTAAACTTCAAAAGAGTATTACGAAATGTGCTTGTATGTTTGAGGTAAGCGATTGCGCCGAAGATGCTAAAGCACTATTTCGAGGTTGGCAAGACAAACCGTCCAACAAAAATCAGTAAATAACCCAAAACTAAAATAATAAATAGTAGTCAATTTTAAAATTGATTTTGTTATAGAATTCCAAACGATTTTCGATCTGTTGTTTACAACACAGCAATAAGGAATGGTGCAGAAGAAGAATGGAACTTTCTTTTTGAGCAGTACCTGAAATCGGATGAAGAAAATGAAAAATTCACTATTTTACAGGCTTTGATTTATACTAAGGAAGTTTGGTTGTTAAACAGACTTTTAGAATGGGCTATAGATGAAAATTCAGATATTCGAAGACATCACTCTCTGCATATATTTCTCAGTGTTGCTGAAAGTGGTATTGGTTATTATGTAGTCAAGAGCTTCCTTCATAACAGAATTGAAGACATTCATCAGTAGTAAGATAATATAACTATTAATAATTTCGTGATAGCCTTTTAAACTCTGTTTATTTATAGTGTGTCCAAAAACTATAAAGATTTAGTTTACTATTTATCGGCGCTTGCTAGTCAAATTACTAATGAGCAGGATTATGAAGATGTAAGTACATAACAAGCCTAGCTAATATTTTTATATATGTTCCGCCGAATTTGTGAAGTTGCCTATTACATGAAATAATACGGATTCTGTGTATTTGGTAAAATCGGCAGAAGGGTTACCTACATATTTCACGTAATAAGCAATATAGCGCCTATTGCATGATAAAATAAAACTATGGTAGGCGTAAACTATGGCAAAAATCTACTAATTATCAGATTAATTGCGATGCGGAGAACCACCCGAGAAGCACAAAAAGGAATAAATAATAACTAAACGAAACACGCCTTTTTATAAAGAAACACTCCACGCTACCAAATTCTTACAACGAACTCAAATTCAAGCTGCGTGAATGACACGGATCTCGCACGGAATTTCTGCAAAAATGTTCCAAAATCAAAAATGTCGAAAGCTTATTAACAAAAGTACCTTTCACAAATGTAAAGCAGCGGAAAGACTTGTCATTGACAATACGAAGGGGTCACCCTATTTCTCATTGCGCAAACAAAAGTAAGGGTAACAAGCTAACTACAAAACGACTAGCTCACTCTACTCCCGATCGTAAATCAATCGAATTGGATTGGATTTAGAAATAATAAAATTGTATGTTGCAGACAAAATTCTATCTTGAAAATAATATTAAAAATTATTTTTATATTTAACTACCTGCTATTTTAATATTAAAAGAAATTTTTCCACACTTCTAAAATGAGTTCAGCTTTCGTGAAAGTATGAATTTTAAACACTGCATGTATCACAACAGTTCGTTTTTACGAATGTAACGAAATGTGTTCTATTGTAAATAGTCCAGGGAATAAAGACATATTTATTTACAAAAGGTTGTGTAGGTCTAATTTTTGGATATGTTATGTATACTGGTGCCCTAGTGAAAAATCCAAGTTTTCGACCTCGCCCTGGAGCCCCAAGAACCATCAAAATTCCGGACTTTTTTCAGTTTCTTGATAATACCTTTTTACCAATGCATTACAGAGAAAAACGTTTTTGTTAAAAGTTATAGACCATTACATTTCCTACAACTTTTGTATGAAAAATATTTTTGTACAACGATTAGGTAGATAGTTACGTTTCATCAAAGTTACCAACTTTTAAACAGTTTATTTAATTTATTATTATTAATAATTAATTTTACACAGCTAAATGAATTTATATAAATCAAAATATTAATTATAAAGCCTGGTGGGCCTTTAAATAGCAACATGCGCATGCGTACTCAACCATCTGACAATACCGTCTCGACTCACACTACAATCCAAACCAGTGTTGCCAACTTATGAGAAAATTCCCATTTCGTGAGGAAATTGCATATATTTTCAGGGAAAGGGGAAAAGGGGAGAATTTTTAAAATACAGAAATTTCGGATCTTTGAAACTAGGAAGGAGTAACAAGGTGATCACAGCAGCTTTTTGAAAGTTGGGCATGAATATGATGAAACTTTTCCAGAGAATATGCATTGCGAAGTAGACACCGGAAAATTTGGGAGAGTTTTTCCAGTATGAACTGGTTCCTTCCCCATTGTCTTTTTTTTCAGAAGAAAAAATGCGCAAGGGTACAAAATCGATCTTGTATTCATCATTTCTTATCATTACCAAACCCAATCAAATTCCCATCCAATAGAACTTAATTTGCAGACGGTGGCTTTTTTCTCCACAAGGTTATATGAAACAGAACTGACAGTTTCCACGAAGTTTGTAAAAGATACTTCAAATTCGTTCGTGACCATTATGGATCAAATGTTTTAGTCACTTTTAGTTACTATCCTTTAGATCCTGAGCTAGAAAGTACTAAAACTGAAAGGTTCAGAAGAGGTCACATGAACACTTTAAGCGATGTAGTTTTTGATGGGTCAACTATTGTTTAAGTACCACAGAAGAAATTCTTAGCAAATGAAAATAACAAACGTCGCTTTATTTCACTCCCGAAGGAGACGTTCATACAAGGCAATGTAGCTGTGATGCAGGCAACAAAAGACGCCGATGTGCTTATTGTAACAGCTGCTGTATCACTTACTGCAAAGTATGATTTTGTGGAAATCATTGGGGAGGACAGTGATTTGCTAGTTCTTTTGACAAGTTGGCTCAACATCTCCCTATTTATCTTAGAAAACCTGAAAGAGATAATACTCCTGAAACATTGTTCTCTGCATCATCTCACAAGTACTCAGTACCTGGAAATATCTTTGTTCTTCACGCTTTGAGTGGGTGTGACACCATGACTTCCCTTTTCGGTTTTGGAAAAACCAAATTCTGCACTCTGTTCCAGAACAAACCAGCATTGCATGAACTTGCAACCATTTTTAGGGACCTATCAGGAACTATCGCTAAGGCAGGGGAACGTATACTTCTTCACTTTATGGTGATGACAAGGCAACAACATTAAATACTTTGCACTATCAGCTCTTCTCCAAATCTGCTACTGATGCTGCTATGTAACATGTCTTCCGCACGCATCACCAAGTCCAGCCATAACCCTCTGGACTGGAGATGAAGAAATGACGGTAAAGGACTTGTTCCTATTAAAACCGCCAGGGATCCAGTTCCTCGGTCAATTCTGACTTTCATTTCTTGTCACTGCAAAAAAATGCATTAAGGCCCGCAGCTGTAGAAAGACCGGACTCAGGTTCTTTATTATTTGTAAAAAAATTCCTAATCTTACCAAGATGTAGGTGGGCTTTATGACCAGTTTGACTGGTTCAAGGAAACACCGGTGGAAGTTCTATATAAGCCTTCCTAAGCAAAAAAGAACAACTTGGAAGATGGTGTTTGATAAAATTAGCAAGCACATACCTGAGAAACGGCAGACTGAAATCCTAAAGATTAATTGAAGACACAAAGAAAAAAAAATCCAAAAAGCAAGGTAAAACCCTCAATTCCACTCTCGCAGTAAAAAAATCCAAATCAAACGTGGCCAAATTGGCTTTTACAGCGAAGATCTCACGTTCAAATGACGACGCTATACATTCATATCTTTCAGGCCACCAAATAACATGAATTTTAATATTTAAATAAGTTTTGATGAATATATAGAGAGTTTCCGAAGAAACGTAACAAAAAGTTGTAGCAAATGTAATGCTCTACAACTTTTAAACAAAGTTTTTTCTTCTGTAATGCATTGGTAAAAAGATAGTATCGAGAAACTGAAAAAAGTCTGGAATTTTGATGGTTTTTGGAGTCCCACGGCGCCCGCACAGGCGCGACGAGGTCGAAAATGTGGGTTTTTCACTAGGGCACCGATATACACAACATATTTAAAAATTAGAACTACATAACTTTTTGCAAGCAAAGGCTCCTTTTTCAGCCTCTATTCCCTGGACTAGAAATGTTACCTTATGTATAGTTATCTACATGGGATTGTTGAACTCGGGGCAGCCTAATTATAAAAATATCTTAACAAATTATCACTAACCTAAATACCAGATTCATCTCTTGGCATTACAAACGATAAGCAAATAAACAGCAGAAAATAAAATCATCGAGAATTTGTTTTTTCTGAAAACTTTAAAACGCATTATGAATTTTCTTGCGTATATTAGTGCTCATCAAATTTAGGAATTTTTTGCTTATTGAAGTACCAGTGGTAAAAGTTTTAAACATGGTATTAGCAAAATTTTTAATGTAAGGGTGAAATATAGTGAACATGCTATTCTATATGTTTTTAAAATGCATAGACTTTAACTTGTTAGCTGTAGCAAGTTTATTGTAACAAATAAAAAAAATGCAAACTATATTATAAGGTCTTAGCTGGAGATATCTAATTCTTTTATATACTAAGTTGGATTAACATAAATTAATTATAAATAAATTAAAGTATACTAAAATACTTAATAAGTATTGATATTACATTAAGCCCAACTAATCATAAAAATTATTTCTTGTTTTAGCTCGAACGTTTCACAGTTGACAATCAAGAATATTTCGCTGGCAGTGAAACAGCTGTGCAAGAAGCATTAGAAACTGCCAAAGTGAATATTCAGTGGCAGAAGAGGCACTTTGAAGAAATATATCAGTTATTAACGAAGTATGCTGATGAATAATTTGTGATAATTATTCTGTGACATCCTTAACTAAGAAAAAAAAGGTGAATCAATTCTAAAGTAACTACATTGCCTACTTCATATGTGTCAATGCCACCTGAGAATTATATGCAAAAATGAGTTCTTAAATTAGGTTCTATGAAACAAACATTTATCATGTGCATGTGTTAGCAACATTAAATTTTATCCGTTGCATTTTATAAGTTAGTATTAATAATATATTTTAATACAAGTGAGCTGTCACATCATATTTCAGGCGTGAGGCCGAGTGCTGCAAAAAAAGGCAAAGTGCCTGGAAAAAGACAGCGCACGTGTATCAAACAAAATTGTTTTGTATTCGTCTATACAAAATGAGAAAAAAAACATTAATTTATTGTAAATTTCAAGGTTAACTTTGACAAATGTTAAGTACATAAATGAAAAAACTTATATATTTAGTTATGTATTACTTTTTTGTTTATGTACCTTGCAAAACAAAAACGAAACATTGCTGCAAGTGTTTGCACAGATATACCTAGTTATTATTGTTAAGTGTTCACATTTTATAATGCACTATATTAATTATAATAAATAAAAAGTTACTTGATTGATTGATTCGTTGTACAAGATATTAGTTTTT
>VTPC01001929.1:19660-56477 GCA_011009095.1 Ignelater luminosus
ACTGATTTAAGAACTTAAGGCTTTTCTGACTGAACTTGCATTATAATAGTTATCTAATCAATCCAGATTTCTGAAATTGTTCTTTATCTAATTAAAAAATTAAAAATTAGTTAAACATATTCTCTTGCTTTCATTCTCAAGAATTATCTAACCTTTTACATTATATGAATACAGATTTAATTGAAAATTGTTGCGGTAATTAAAAAAAACACTCAAATAATAAAAAATGGGTGTATTATTAAACTCGAACGTGGACATTTTAAACTTATTTCGTATTTGGTTTATATAGTGTTAATACACATTGTACTTGTTAATGTAACCTTGTAGCTACAATTTTGAATAGTTTGTAAACATTCTTAATAAAGAAATAGTTTTATTAAAGATCGGATTTATATGCAAAATATTTGTGCGAAATTTACGCATGCATCGTATATACAGGGATTTTTTGCAAAATATGAAGCAAAATGTCAAAGCTATGTAACGATATATGGAAAATATGCACAATAAAAATACTTTTTAAATTTAATCTTAGAAATATGGTTTTATTTTTAATTTAATATGATAATACGTACACACACACACATAACAAAGGAATGAGTTACAAATAAGTACAAAACCATTAGGTCTGAGGTTTAAGCACCGCTGTAATTATTTTAAGTAAAAGTCATTAGACGTTTCCAGCAAAGAAAACAAGTACAGTGTTGAATTACACAGATGTACATATTTCTAGTGAAAATCAATACTTTGTAGGAAACCAAATCTTACAACTAAATTAAAATATTAGAAGACGAAGATGATTTGCTAGGAATAAGGTTAAATTCAACTTTTCTCTACGTAAATACTCTATTTAAGAAATTACTAGAACTTACCGTAAAGTAAACAAAATATGAAAATCAAACAATATGAACAAATAGACATTTTGCATAAAGTTTGAGCTTTAGTTATTATCAGACTTAAGATAGTAACTTAGTAATAAAAACTTTAAAATATGCATGCAATGTGCACTAAAAAGTATATTAAATAAAGCTAGATCGGTGCCTGCAATATCCCTAAACGTGACTAACCGGGAAGGAGCTTTTAGAAAAACCTTTTTTACTGAGAAGATTATTCGCACTAGAATACGGAGAACGAATTAATTCAGCTACTCGATGTAAGCCATGCGCTAAACACATAGCATGTATCATTTTAGGATACAATACTTTTGATCATAGCATTTGGTATATAAGATGCTGCATCAGTGCAAACTAATTAAACATGTGAATACTGAATTCCTTCTGGCCACAAAAGACCTAACGCGTCATTAAAAAAACAGCAATAGTTGAATAATTGGTTTTCTTCTAAAACCTTCATTGTCAATAAATATACTTTGTCCTCCTCTTCTCTTCCTAAAATTCTAAAAACAAGTTTGCAATATATCTTTGCTTCACATTCGTGGTTTCGTTTAAAGAGACCCAAATATGTTTATTTTTTATTTTTCTAGTGTGGTTTGATACAGTTGGCATTACGTAATTCTTCCTTATGGTTGATTCATCTGGAATATCTTGCTTAGGGTGTTTTTCCAAAAACTTTTCGAAAGTCTCATTTTGCAATTTTCCGAAAGGTATGCAACAAGCCTTCATAAACTTCTATTGTTTAGGTCCTGGCCTTGATACAGCAGGTATCTGTTTTTTCTATTCTTATTACTTTGATACTTTAGGGTCTGTAGGTGTTGATATACTTGAGACTTTTTTGTAGCTGTTACCGAAACTCTACAAAATTTGCAAAATAAAACACTTCATTCAGTTGTAAAATAGCTGAATTCTTTCTCACACTGATTTCTTTTTACCTTTTTTTTTCTTTTGGCATTGTTTTACTTGTGTGCGTGCTGTTTACTGTATAAACATTCACTTGCAACTAACTTTTAACTTCGAATTTGTTTCCAAGTAAATTATAAGAACAATAGGCAAATACAGTTATTTCTTGTTGGATTTATTACCTCTTTTTTAAAACCTATCGCTAGTCTGATTCGATACATAGTTCATTCATTATTTAGTTAAGAAGATTAAAAACTTTAAGAATTGGACTTAAGAAGGGCGACCTCCGACTCAAAGCTATGACTCAATTACTTCTCATTTGAATGTTTTTATTCTTTCGAAAACTCCACTTTGAGACCATTTCTTAAAATTACTGAATAAATTTTATGATTTTTCTGCTTAAATAGGAAAATGTTTTATTGAAACGTCATAGAGAGATGTAGAGTAAGCTGCTATAAATATAAAAATAAAACAAAAATTAACATGGACCTGGTCTACCTGCACATTTTAAGTTATTGATTTATCATTTTAATCTTAAACGCTCAAGTTGCCTTTATACAGACAATTAGTCTTTGTTAAAAAAGGAAGTGCCATAAAACCTATATTTTGAGGCCTGCCTTACAAATTTGCGGAAAATTAGCGAAATCACAGGCACTTTCATGTAAAATGATCTGTAGAACATGCATGCTTTTTTGTGAATTTCTTAAAATATGCACCTTACTTCAAAATCCTCAAAATATGCATTTGCATAGTTGCTAGTCTAGTTACTGTAATACACTGTGTGAAAACTTTTCAAAAGAAACATCCTGTATGGCAAAGGGAATTTCTCTCTATTCCTAATTTCTTTCTTATGCGTTACAAGGGATTTGTTTGTTTCGTTTACAGTAAGTGATGTGGGTTTTAATTTAGTTATTTCTTATTTATTGTTACTGTAGGTTGTATTTTTTGTTATGCTCTTTAAAAGGGCTAGTAAAAACTTGTTCATAATGAATGAGAAAACACCTACTCATTGCATGCATATCTTCCTACAGCGATGTTAAATTTATTTCTACATTACTTTTGGTCAGGTAATGAAGTGTGTAACTAAAGTTTTGAATGGCTTCATTAAGGTATGTACTTTTTTTTCTTGTTTTTACTAAGAATAACTTTAATTTCTTTAATTTCTGTATGTCATTTTTTAAACGCTGAAATGTTGTAAAAATGCGCAGTAGGTAAAGTATTTATTAGAAACCTTAAATTTTAAACTAGGTTTAATGCAGTGATGAATTAAAAATGTAACTATTTTCATATGAAACCGTATTTTAAAATAATTTTGTAGAAATCCATAAAACATATGTGTAAGTTTAATGTTTTGATGGATTACAAAGAAATGGTAAAGGTGATAGGAGAAAAATCGAAAAGTTGTATTAGAGGTTACAGAACAGTAACTACGTTTTGTAAAGATTATTTTGTGTTCCACATATTTTTATCGTTGCATGCATTTAAAAATCGTGGCGTTAGTTTCATTATTAAAGTAAATATATTAATGAAAACATTAAGATAATAAAATACAAAATGATGCAATCTTAGTACCTATAAAATGCAATGATTAAAATATTCATGAAAGTGAAAAAAATGTAAAAATGCATTATGAATCCCTTTCTCATTCTAGGCACCGTTTAAAAACTGATCAAATATTTATATAAAACAATTACTAAGTACAACACTTACATAAACTAACCTAAATGCCAAGGATTATAAGTTATTTATATTTCTTAAACTTCTTATTATATTTCAATATAGTCCGGACATACTAACTAGAAGAATTTTTTAAATTTCAACAATTGTGCCGCTCTGAAAAGTAAACAGAATGATCTTTTAAAAGGCGCAAAAATGCATAGCTTCATTTTAAAATTGTAATTGATGATATAGTTGCTTTGAAATTGTGAAACTAAAAGCATTGTCAATTATATCGTAACATACACAAAACAAAGCAGAACTAAACTATTTGCTTATTATACTTTTTTGCTATGACATTACTACATACCTCTGGACACACTGTATATTTATCATACGTTTTATTAATTTCGATTTTAAAAAAGTATCACTTTATAATTTACATGATAAATTATTCGAAGTTTATTGAAAAGCGACCAAGAAAAATCTGAAATGAAAGTTAGAGCTACTGCCAACATATTATATGAAGTTGAATTGTGTGAATAGCTAATCCATATTAACAACAAATCCATTAAACTTTAATTTTGCATAATTTCGATTTTAATTATTAAATAAACAAGCTACAAAAACTGTTGCGAGTGATTCCCATTGTTTTTCGCTCATCACCTACAAAAACGACAAATTGTTATTGATTTTGATTGAAATCTATGTTGTAAATTTAAGAAGTTGAAATTGACCCTGCTACGGAACAAACTAGGATTAGTGACCCGTCGGTAGTGTAACCATATATAAAATCGATATACTACCTGTAATGCTAGTCTTTATACAGTCGAAGACGATAATAATAACACGGTATCTTAGGAATTTTAATATTAAGAGGGCACCAGCTGTAGTAGAATGTCGGTGATCTAGTTTCGAATAGAAGACCCCACAGCTGATCTTCGTAACTAGGTCAGTAGGCGAGGTGTTAGCCAGGGTCAAACCACAGGTTCGAATGATACACAAATAGATGAAATTGAGATTGTACTCCACTCTATGCAGATACTTACTTTCACAATGTGAACTTAAGATAATGAATTCGCATCAGAATGTTGACGTCACTGGATTCTGGGACAGCTGATTCCTGTGATGCGTAATAAGTATGCTCATAACCCAATAAAAGATCGAAATAAGTTAATACATATATTGGCATACCGTAGAAAAAAAGAATATAAAACAGGTTACAGCAGTCCACGAAACACTGTTGGACAATTTATATAAACGCATAAACAAACATCAATAAACAAATAAACAACTGCACCAGATATACATACATACAATGAATCATCCGCAAATATTAGAATAAAATTCATTGGTTATTTATGAAAGAAGCATAAACCTTAAAATATGAAAAATATAAATAATATTGAAATAAAATTGAATTGATTTCATCACCTGCAGGTGTTTTGCAGTTAACCATGAATTCCAAATTTTATATAAATAAATCGTCAAACAAGAAATTGTTATTTATGTAGTAAGAAACAGGAGTTTGCCAAGACTAGGTAAGATTTTTCTTAAATTCCAGTTTTTTAATACATAAATAACTATAACAATGAAAGTATAGTTTTCTTGAGAAATCACGAAATTTATCCGAAAACTTCAAATTGCTGTAACTTCTGACCTGTAGAAGATAAATTAGTTAAGATAAATATTTCTAAAGGAAATTTAATGCTCTACAACTTCCCGTCTGACGACCTTTCTAAAGACATAAGGCTGAGGAGTTCGAAGGACAAGTTTGACAAAGAATGTGAGTCAAAAAAATTATCGATTTTCGTTGGCGAATATCTCGAAAACTATAACACATAGAAAGAAAATAAATATAGACATTCTTGTAGTAAATGTGATTATCTTTTATCTTGCAAGGAGCACGTTTTACCGTACGACACGCCGTTTCCGAGTTATAAGCAAAATATCGACAAAAGGGATTTTTCTACCCCCCCCACCTGAAGCGACAGGGCTAGGGCGGGGACTTTTAGTATGTTTTCCTCCTAACCACCACAAACAGATTCCTTAAGAGAAAAATATTTCTACAATTGTTTTTCGGGCATTCATTGACTTTTCTTGAGAAATCACAAAATTTATCCGAAAACTTCAAACTGCTGTAACTTCTGACCTGTCGAAGATAAATCAGTAAACGTTATATATTCTTGAAGAAAATTCAATGCTCTACAAATCCCTGTCGGACGACGTTTCTGTAAAACATAAGGCTGAAGAGTTAGAAGGACAAGTTTGACGAAAAATGTGAGGTAAAATAAGTTTTTTGAAAATTATCGATCTTCGCTGGCGAATATCTCGGAAACTGTAACACATAGGAAAAAAATAAATATAAACATTCTTGTAGGAAATCGAATTATGTTTTATTTTGTAAGGAATACTTTTTACCGTACAGATGCACCGTTTCCGAGTTACAAGCGAAGAACCGAAAAAAGGGACTTTTCCACCCCCTCCCCTCTGAAGCGGCAGGGCTAGGGGCGGGGACTTTTAGTATGTTTGCCTCCTAACTATCCCCAACACATTCCTTAAGAAAAAAATTTTCTCCCTTTCCATGCCCTCTACAAACCTTTCGTTGACTGGACTAAAAGTTGAATTATAATCTGCAAATAAAATTCGCAATACTTAAACAAAAGAAATCCTCAAAATATATTGATCAAAAACAATAAATTAGTGAGAATAAATTCTCAACCGTAATAATAATAATAATAATAAGCTAAGTCCTTTTTTCCGGAAAATATTTATAATGCTATCCTGACTTAACTAAGTTTCAAACTTTAGTCGCTGTCAAAGTCAAAGTTTACAAAAACAATATCCAAAACAAAATATTAAACATAATTCTTACTCAAAAGTAATTTGCAACCCGTCTTTAAGATTCCAGTAGTAATTCAACAGCAAACGGTATTAAGACATCGATGCTTAATTTCAATAAACTAAATTCACAAGAATTTTAAAAACACTAAAATGACCATTAGCACAAAGCACTAACTTTAAAATTTTTTTAACAACACAAAGAGAGTGTATTTTACACATCCCACAAAATATTAGAACCCAAGGCAGTTCCACTAAAATTGGAAAATGGAGTTCCTTTCTTCTACGAAGAGTTTTCCAAAAGATGACATGACGAAAAACATTAATCCAGAAGGTGAAATATTAATGAATTTCCAGGCGACAAAACTTCAAACAACAAAGACTTTAAAACAGCAAAATTTCAACTAGCTCGTCGCAACTTGTTTTTTTCCCAACAAAGTGGTTTATTATAACGCCGATGCGGCCAACACTGTGTCCATTGATACTTATTTGAGGTACGTTTCCACACAAATATTCTGGGTAAGCTCCCGTCGTCCGTGAATCCTAAGGCCAGATCCGACAAAATTGTTGTTGCTATAATTGTACCTCCTGCTAGAAAATATCTAGCAACTACACCAAAAACCAAATAGGGCGGATTCACGACAGACAAATTATTGCTATGATCCAAAGTTTCACAAGAGAAGACACGAAAAACGCATGCTTCTACTTTGATTGTGATAGATGAATTTTCTTGAGTGCTGAAGCAAAAAAGCTAACTTCGAACCTCCCAAGATGGTGGAACTAACAGATAATTGGTTGATCAACATATCGGGTGATCGGACAACCAATAAAATAATACAAAAAGAGTGTGATTTAGTGAAAAATTTGGACGTTCCACTCGGCAATTATAGGAAATATAAATCTTGTCTATGCTAGACAAGGTGACAGATTAATAGTTTTAAGGGAAATGAAACTAAAAGATAAGATTATAAAATTCTCTGTAGTGCAAAAATGAATTCTGAAGAATATAAATTCAAAGGTAATTTTATTCTATATCAAGCCCTAATACATTTCTAATTTAATATTAAGAAAATATTTTTATAAAAAAATTCTAAAAAAATTTAACGTTCCCAAGCAATAAACATAGACAATGTCAAGGAGTTTTTATGTTATAGAAAGACGTTAAACTTAATTTCTAAAAACAAACAGCATACATATAAAAGAAAAGATTGAAAATAATAAAACAATATATCGTTATATACAAGCATAAATAACTTATTAAGGAAAAGTTCGCTAATTACAAAATTTTCCTAACTTTTATAAATTTTTTATTTGATCATACGGTATCTACCTACTACTGCATATGACACTAACTTTAAAAGTTAGTTATTTTGCAAATAGATTATCAACAGTAAAATATCGATACAGGAGGTATATTTTCGAAGTACAGCAGATTTTCATAAAACATACTATTTTTTAAACATTTCTACTAGTTAGAATTTTTATTTATAATCTAATAAGAACCCGAAATCGGAGGTCGAGGTTGAATGTAAGAAATCAAAGAGGTCATTTCAACGGACGTAAACCGTTTTACACCAAACGATTAATTAATCTGCTGTTTTTTCCCATTCACAATTAAGGTTTAGGAGTTTTATTTCACATAAAACATTTATAAAGCTTAGATTAAAAACTTTGCTGAATTTACATTCATATTTTTTCGAATGCATTCAAATGTCAGTATTACAAACATACTTTTTTCGTTAAACTTGGGGGTAGTAACACACTACAAAAAGTTATAGAATATAATTTTACTCCTTGCAGTTACATTCATTACAGAAATAAAAAAAAAATTAATTTTCTAAAGCCCTCAACTAAGTTAATCGCAAAGAAAGAAACATATTTTACCACTATCTGCATTAAAAGTAGGTAATAAAGTCAATAATTTGATTTTAATATTTACGCCTATCATCGATTTACTAATTACAAAAGCAATCTAATCTTGGAAACAAACAATAACTACAAGATAAATAACTGTCTTCTTGTTTAGAGAATTTTTCTTCTCACCGTAAGGTAAAAATAAATCAAATTCGTTAATCTTATATTCTTAAATAAGAAGTTACGTAATATACTATAAAAACAATGTAAAAGAGCCAAGTAGAAGTTCGTATTAGAACAAACAGAGGTAAGACACTGTTTGATAGTGAATTGGGGGTTCTAAAACCAATGTACAAGCGCACCCTATGAACATATGTGGACATTCACAGTTTAAAAAAACCTAGTATAAAACATTGGAAATCACTTTATATAGACAAACACAAATCAAAGAGCAAATTATCCTTAAGAGATCTCGAGGTTACCAAAGGAACAGTTTAAGATAATAATTTTCAAATATGTCCCTATCCAATGAGTGCTACAGAGAAAAAGTAACAAAAGCTGAGCTAAACGCAAAAGTTAGAAAACTGACTATTTGGGCTGGATAGACTGATATGTGTCACCCTTAGGAAACTTTGAGGTTACCGATCGTGTAGCTCGAGATTATAATTTTCAACTATGGATCTATTTCAAGAGTGTTTCAAAGGAAAAGTGAAAAAATCCACGCTAAACGCAATAGTGAGAATACTAAATATATGGGCTTGATAAAAGGGTTGTGGATGACGTCGCTCTTGGAAGACGTCGAGGTTACCAATCGTGTACTTTGAGATAACAAATTCCAAAGTTAATGCTACTAAAACTGTTGCTCTTGAGCAATAGTTCAGAAACTCGCTTTAAACGAAAAAATTAGAAAACAAACTGTATAAGCTTGATAGAAGCATATATGGAGTATATGATCTTCAAGCTACTATAAGGTTAAGAGCCGTCTAACTTGAGATAATAATTTTCGAAATTATGCTTATGA
Organism: Ignelater luminosus; assembly: GCA_011009095.1. Taxonomy (NCBI): domain Eukaryota; kingdom Metazoa; phylum Arthropoda; class Insecta; order Coleoptera; family Elateridae; genus Ignelater; species Ignelater luminosus. Next base: position 28,826 of record VTPC01001929.1, read on the forward strand.
GATTTTTTGCTATGGTGATCATTCATACTTGTACGAGTATTAAATTGCTTTACCTTTCATACTAGTAGTAGTAGCTTAGTTAAACTGTTTTTCTTTATTTTTTTTTAATTTTCAGTGTATTATACTACGGACAGTATGGTAAATGTTCAAGGTTTCTGTCAACTGCGAATGTGCACATATGTTCGTAAGGTACGCTTGTACATGGGTTTTAGAATCCCTGATCCGCTAATGTTTCCTTTAATTTCTGTAATTAATGTAATTTGAACGAGTAAAATTATACTCTATACCTTTTCGTAGTTAGTGCACTACCTCCAAGTTTAATGAAAAAAATATGTTGGTAGTCCGAATGCATTCAAAAAAGATATGAGTGTAATTTTAGCGAAACTCGTTATGGTACGTTTGTAGATCGGTTTTAGTAGACCCGAACCACTATCAAACACACAGTGTTTTTCCTCTGTCTTTATTTTTAAAGCAATCAATACAGGCAATAATCATATTTTATTTGTAACTGTTTACGAATTTGGGTAGTTCTAAACAATGCTTACAGTAAGCGCAGACTTTATAAATCTTTTCATACTAGTAAAGTCTCAAGTTATTTTGCACACACGCGAGCACACACAAAATTTTGCAGTAGTTTAATACTTGATAGTTACAGATCTATCTGCAATTTCTTTGCCATGACATCTTGATCTGTCTTATTTTTTTAATTCGATTGCAAAGAATGTCAATATGTTTGTTTCCTGTTTTTGACTTACGAAAACTAGGTATGTTTCGTTTGTTGTGATAACATTTAACCTTCAACAATAATTTGTTGGTTAGAGTGTTAAATTTGTTGTATTTATTACACTCCCTACTGTTTCTTTCTGATACTCACTTGTTCTTATGTCTAGTACTCAGCTGTTTCCGACGTCGCTTAAAATCTTTTATATTAATATACCTTATCTCATTTCTATAATTCCAATCCATTTCAAATGTTTAGGGTTTTAGTTGCATGTACTGTTATACCCCAAACTTATTTATGTTGGTGTCACTATTTTTAGTTACACATTTCTCACTAGAAATCTTCTGTCAAACGAATGTCATATGCCAAAATAGGGTTAAAATGCAGTAAATTCGTTTTTATGTGCAAATCAGTTTGATTACAATTAATATTAAAGTAATAAACACAAAATATAAATTTTTATTCCAAATAATAAACAAAGAACAAAAGGTAACTCTACGAAATACCAACATTTACCTTTTTTTTAATGACAATCTAACCTCAAATAAAAACAAATCACAAGATTGTCAATATTTCCAATAAAACTTCTAGGTTTTGTTACCAACACAACAAAGATTTAACAGGAATTATAGGAATGAGATAAACTATACCTAATTTTCTTATAAAACAATAACAATCTATATGGATTTGTAAAGCTCCAGCAATAACCTTTTAAGATAGATTAATTACAGAAGAAACAATTTGCCTATTATTTCTGGAAAACGGTAAAGTTTGAAAAAACTAAGCGTGCTATGTTGTTGAAAATTAAATTTCTGGTAAAAAATGTCTCTTAGTTATTATTTGACAACTCTTACTGTTTTTGGAAGAAATATTCGAATTTTGTTTTCAGATTTAGAATCAGGATAAAAAAGTAACCTGTTTCCAAAAACCGTTTTTCGCTATTTTAATACTAAGCTAGATACCCTATGATAATAGCCACCTACCCTTACAGTGATTTCCTGAAGAATGGAAATATTTCTTAACTCAAATTTAAATTGTTTTATTTGTTTTGTTCTGCATATACAACGCAGAACAAGTCGGAGTGAACTGTTGTACATTTGTAATTTAACATAAAATATAAAAGAAATAACAGAAAAACAAAGCAATAGTTTAACATAAAAAGAAGTCAAAAACACATTAATCTATAATCTAGATATACCAGAACAATAAAAACAAAAACTTGAAAACCATATACAGAGTGTTTTGAAAATGAGTGCAAATATCGACAAAAATTAAACCTTTTTTGTCATAAAACTTTTTTTTAAACTATCCTGTTTTTGCGACACAGGGTGTCAATTTTTATTTAAAATTCTTCGTTTTCTCAATGTTTATAAAACAAAACAAGATATCGGAATGAATGCTCGTTATTCTAAGGTTATTTACTATTTTAGGTATTTTTACGTTTGATATTCCTATCAGAGAGAATAAATGAAGAGTTATAAAATTTTTTATTTTCCGAATAAGCTATTGATTTGGAACAAAAAGTTACTCTTGTTTTCTTTCCGTAGAATGCGTAATTTTTTAGTAAAATCGAATTTTTTAAAACCTATCAAGTTCAACGACCTATGGTAAGGTCATACGTTATCTCAAAAACAGAATGCAATTATTTGAATCATATTTCTCAACAGAAACTAAGCTTCCTAAAGTGTGTCGTTCTTGAGATACAGGGTGTTAAGAGCTCGCCTTTAATTAAACATTGACATCCTGTGTCTCAAAGACGGTGCAATTTAGAGAAGCGAGTCTTCTGGCAAAAAAGACTTAATTTCTGCCGAGGAATGCAATTGCATTCTTTCTGAAATGACCTGCGACCTTACGATAGACTGTTGAACTTGACGGATTCTGAAAACTTGATTTTACTAGAAAACGACGCAAAGATGCAGGTATAACTTTTTGTTTCAAATTGATTGCTGATTTTAAAAGTAGACAAATTTTCTAATTTTTTGGTGGCGTAGCAATTCTTCTTTAAGTGTAGGGTTTCTAGCCTAGCCACAATTACCCGCCTCTAATACGGATATCAAACGCAGAACTAAGTAAAATAGTAAACACCTTAAAGCAAAAAGCATATAGAAGATTTCATCCCGATATCTTATCTTGTTCTTGAAATATGGAAAAACAAGAAATTTTAAATGAAACCCTGTAGAAAATCATTTACTGTATAAGTATTCGATGCAGTTTGCTTTTTAATCGTTTTTAGGCAGTTTTTTCAAATGATTAAGCATGTGATAATACACCCTGTTTGATAATTGGCGAAACGGTTTTACGTAGAAAGATTCCTCAACATTTTGAACAAGCAATACACCATAAAATAAAAAACTGGAATTGGTTGCACCTGCACTTGCAATGTTATGAAAGGATATTATCAACAGATTTTGTAAGATAACAGCAAATACTAATATTTTGTATTTTATTAAACTAAAAATTAATGCTTTCGGCAAAAGTTTTTTATTGGCAGCAATATTAATTTGCAGAGCAACATTAGATTTTGATATTTGAGCACATAAATAGTCAATGTGAGACTTCCAATTTATTTGGCAGTTAATCATTACCCCAAGAAACTACTAGTAGGTTTTTTCTCTTCATAGCTTATATTAAAAAACTCTTCTTGGAATAGCCAAAATAAAGAAATTTTGTCTTACCTACACTGTTTTAAATCGTGCTTATTACATCGTTTTTCAAACATTGTTGTTGTGGCCAAGATTTCAGTCTCTACTTTCTTTTGTAGTTTTTATTATGACCGATGTATCATCGGCAAATAAAGTTGTCTGATGTTGAGTTATAGCTGGCACTTATAAGTGTATAAGATAAATAATAGGGGTTTCAGCAGGGATGCCTGTGGTATCCCTGTTCTATTTTGAATATTGAGTTTTCCTATAGATGAAACAGTTGTACCTACTAAAATGTTGCTTTACGTTTGAATAGTATGGTTTGATTAGATGTAAGCATATTGTTAATCTTTCGAGTTTGATGAATAATTTATTATGATTAACACTGTCAAACGCTTTTGCAATATCGATGAATATGCCTAATGTTTAACGGCACCTTCATTTATTTCTTCTAATATCGACTGCATAGCATCATTATTAGCTTTTGTTGTTAACTTTCCTTTTATAAATCTATTCTGAGAGTGGATGGGTAGGTCTTTTTCTATAAAAGACTCACATATTCGTCCATATATTATTTTTTCTTAGATTTTAGAGATGTTTGATAGAAAAGCTATTGGTTTGTCATAAGCAATGTTCATTTTGCTACCCTTCTTGTGGATGAGTTTAACTGTAGAATATTTTAGTAAAGGAGGAAAATTTTCTGTTAACAGGGTTTTGTTGATGATTGATTTTTACATGGAGATTGCCAAGAATTGTAATGATCTTTTTTCTTTAGAACTATTATTTTTACAAAAATCCCACAACTGATTAATATATAGCTTCTTGCATAAAATTCTGCCTACAGGAATACTGCAAGTGCAAATAGTTAAAATTGCTTAAGTTAGACATTTATTTCTTTTATAGCTATACTCATCGTAGTAGTAACATAACATTACAATTTACAACATTCATAAAAGCACAAAAATTTGTAGCAACTAAAAATGATTTTTCATTATTCTGAAAATCATATACAATTTTAATTGTGATGTAAATGTGTAAGAACACAAAGTTTACAAGCCTCCTGTGTCAAGTTCTATCGATAGAACGGCAACAAAGATAAGAGGTTATGAAATAAAAGTGCTTTTGATTTGCTCTTAGTTTAACCAGTTGGTACTAACATTTATATGCATGCAGACAAGTTCGTGCATTCCGAAATCATCATAATAAAGGTAACTATATAGAAAAACATTATAGGTAGATCCGTGATCAATTGTTATAGGTTAAGATAAGCCTAATGTACTACGCTTGACATGAATAAACAATTATGATTGTGATAACAAAGCTAATCATTAGTTTTTATTGCCTCTAATCCTAAATGTTAAATAAGTTAGGTAAGTCAAACATGGAACAAATGTGGAACGCACAAAACTTATGAAGATTTTTAAGTCCCTATAAAAGTTTTGTCGTTGCTGTATTATATTCCATATTTGGCATGCTCGCATCTATGTGTTTGCAAAAGTTTAGTCACTCTCATGCAAAATCCCAAAGAGGGGAGAGGGTAACTTCTTACCAGTCAGGAAGACCAGCGTGTTTTCTCTCTCGTGGAAGTGAATTTGTTTGTAAAACAACGAATTACTGAAACATCACAACGAAGAATATATCTAAAGTAAGGTTAGTACTTATATTTTATTGTTTTTCAATAAACCACAATTTTATAATACAACTGTCATTGTTTTTGCGGTTAAACCACTTGTGTCATATTTAAAACACTTTAAGGTTATGTGTACTGTTCTCCTTTGCGCGCTTTTTACAGATGTAAAGAAAGCCTTTTATTTCACGGAACAAGTGATTACAGTTGAAATACCAGATGGGGACAACAGTGAGGATGAAAATCTGTCTGACGATGATGAATTGCGGTAAAGAAAAGAATTTGGCATCATACTGGTGGAAGAATCAAATAGCATGGATTACGATGATGGTAATTATTCCAGAAACACATTGAAGATGAACAATGGGACCGCGAAGATGACGTGCCACTAGCAAGGTTTGTACAGAATACAAAGAAGGAAAGAAAACAAAAAGAATAGAAAAAAATCTCTCATGACAAGAAAGATTCTTGAATATTCCTGTTGAAAATATCATTTTTAGAGACTCTAAATCCCTTTCTGCAGACATTAATGAAATGGATCAGCCCTATCAATTTTTTAAATATTTTCTTACGGCTGAGATACTATTACACATCACTGCTCAAACAAATTTATACTCTTCAAATCAGACCTGAAAAGCCAGCTAATATCTCTAAAGAAGAAATAAATGGCATTTATTGGCATGTCAGTTGTTTATTTACCCACCACCAGAAATTACTGGAACACTTTAATGGAGATTCCCAGTGTATCTCAAACAATGACATGCAATAGGTTCGAAGAAATCAAACGCTTTCTGCACTCCGATAATAATGATGAACAGATACCACGCGGACAACCTAGACACGATAGACTCTTCAAAATTCATCATTTTCTAAATGGATTGAGAAACAGATTAATGCTTGTTCCAAAAGAAGAAAATATGGCAGTAGGTGACCCATTAATTCCAACTTTAGCAAAATCGACTCTAAAGCAGTGTAACTTCAAAAGGCTGCATAAATGGGATTACAAAGTATTCGTTTTAAGTGGTGTAAGTGGATTTAGTTATGATTTTAATGATTTTGCTGGGTCTACCAAGTTTCAACTACATCAACCAGATTTTGGAGCAAGCAGGAACGTGATTGTCAAGCTTATAGAGACAGTACCAAGAAGTCGAAATTATAAAATATTCTTCGATAATTGGTTTACCTCTTGGAACAGTAATAAATTGTGAGCTACCCAACGAAACGAAAATGAAAAAAACTAGTACGATGTTCGTTTGTAAAGAAAGTTGCGAGGATTGATCAAGTCGACGTATTTTTAGTTTCTTGGTATAACAATAAAGTCATAAACATTGTATCAACATATTATCTGGGGAGTCAGGGGGTATCTGGAATAAGGGAATTTTGTAGAGAGGACAATTCTTATGGGTGTCCGAGTATTACACCGAAAACTCCCGACTGTAGGTTTGGCAGATTAAATAAAGACAATTTATCTAAAAGAAAGATAAGTAAAAAGTTTTTAGTTTTCAAGTTACAAAATGACACTGTATTTTATCTTGCATTTGAAGAAATAACTTAAAATTAATTTTATTATAAAATAAGGTATTAGCTTCATTTGTTTTAACAAAATTGTGCCGTGTTTCTCCGCCACCTCGGATTTTTTGTATCAGTATTTACAAAAAGATTGCAAGAGAGCAAATTTTTTATAAACAAAGATTGCTTTTATGTGTTCGCCTCAAATTTGTAAACTGTTGGTGGTAAAAAAAGGTCTGAGCTTTTCAAAAGTAGCATATTTATGAAAACTTGTGATACGATTTCGACAATATTTTAGCATAAGGACCACTCTATTGGCACCCAATAGCATACCAAGTTTGAAGAAGATTTGTTGATTCATTTGGACACAGTAAAGAAATAACAATTTTTCCATCAACTTTGAAGTGTTATTACTCGAAAACTAAAAACTTGTTACTAACCTTTTTTTCGATAAATCGTCTCTATTTAATTAGCCAAACCTACAGTCGAGAATTTCCGGTGTAATATTTGGACAGCCTTATAACTATTTCACGTCCCAAATGCATTAACGCATACAACAGTTACATGGGGAGAGTTGACTTGTTAGATTCAATGTTAGGTTATTACCGCATACTCATGAAAAAGGTATATGAGGGTGTTCTTCCATTTCATAGATATGATATGAGTAAATGCGTGGCTATTGTGGCGAAAAACAACTAATAATCCAAACCTGTATTTACAACTGTATGAATTCAAATTGGCAAGATCAGACGTTCTTACTAGATACAACGTTGTAAGCAAAAAACGTGAAAGCCCAAGCAACTCCTTACAACCATAATTAGATAAGAAAAATATTCTTTTTTGCAAATTCCAGATCAAGAAGTTCTTACCGATAATTTAACGTTGCAAGTATTCAGATTGTAAAGAGAAATCGTTTGTGTTCTGAGAAAAGTGCAACGTTTATTTTTGCCTCAACAAGGAAAGAGATTGTTTTTATGGGTTTCACATTGACTTTTCCGCCTTTATAACGTCCTAAAGGATGTAATAAATCATTACGTCCCTGTTACAAACAAAGAACAATATAGTCTACGGGCGAAGAAATGTTGTAAGTCTCAGAGGAGTAAATAATATTACAGTCTCGACGTGATTACACTCTCATGTAAATAACTATTACGTACCAAGGGAGGAAAGTAATTTGTTACAGTCGCGACGTGATTATTGCGCTCGAGGCGAAGCCAAGCGTAATCACGTCAAGAATGTAATATTACTTACTCCCGTGGGACGTACAACATTTCTTTACCCGTAAACTAAATTCATTTTCGTTTAGAACAAGGACGTGATGATTCATTACAGCTCTTGGGACATTATAAGGGCGGAAAAAGCTAAAAATAACTTACTAGTCGGTGTGAAACCCATAAACACTATCTCTTTTTTTGTTGAGGCAAAAATAAACGTTGCACTTTTCTTAGAACGATTTCTCTTTACAATCTGGATATTTGCAACGTTAACGGTCTTCCCTCCACTTTGGTAGGTGATTTAAATTATCGGTACAAACTTCTTGAGCTGGAATTTGCAAAAAAGAATATTTTTTTAAGTCTAATTGTGGTTATAAAGAATTGCTTGGGTTTATCAATCGACTAGTCACTGGAGATGAAACCTGGGTTCATCATTTTGATCCTGAATCGAAACAAGAATCGATGCAGTGACATATTAAGGGTTCCAACCCCCCAAAAAAATTTAAAGTTACTCCTTCTGCAGGAAAGATAATGACAACCGTTTTTTGTGACAGTCAAGGAATTTTAATGATTTATTATCTTACTAAGGGTAGCACGGTAACAGGAGAGTATTACGCGAGCTTAATGCATTGTCTCAGAAAGTTTATCAAAGTGAAAAGACGAGGAAACCTGACGAAAGGTGTCTTGTTGCTCAACGACAATGCATCAGGGCACAAGTCAAGAGTTTCAAAAGCTGGCATTGCTGAATGTGGTTTTGCAGAAATTGAACATCCGCCTTATAGTGCAGATCTGCCCCCCTGCAACTATTTTTTGTTTCCAAATCTCAAAAAAAAGTCTAAAGGGGACAAAATGTATTAACGATGAAGAAATTATAGCTGCTGGTGAATGCAATTTTGCGAACAAGATAGAAAATGTTTTTTTAATAGATTAAAGTTGTTATTTAAACTGTATAATACTTGTATTCAAAAGTAAGGAAACTACATTAAAAAATAAATTTTTGTTCTTGTTCTAGTCTTTTGTTTTAATGCGTAGTCCGGAAATATAGAAACCACCCATCGTATAACTGACTAAGGTGCAATCTGTGACGTACGACATAAACAATTTTTTGTATCCTTCTCTAAAAGTATTGACACAAGAATTTTTAAAATTTTTTTGGATGTCCCCACTACATAATTAATAACATATACGAGGGCGGTTCAATAAGTACCCGTGTTAGAAATGAAGACACAATTTTTTTCAAAAATTTTTTTTAAATTTTTTAACATAGTCTCCTTTTAGAAATATACACTTCTCCCAACGTTCCTGCCATTTTTTTAACCCCTCCAAAAAAATAGGATTTGTCGAACTCTCCAAAATACGCCTCTATCTCGGCGATGACTTCCTCGTTTGAGCTAAATTTTTTCCCGCGAGCCATTTCTTCATGTTAGGAAACAAGAAAAAGTCGCAGTCGCTGGTGCGTTATCGTGGTGAAACAGCACCTTCTTTTTCGCCAAATGCGGCCGTGTCTCCTTCAATTTTTTGTCGAAGCTGTCTAATAACTCACTGTAGTATTGTCCAGTGATCGTTCTTAATTTTTCTAAAAAATCCATGAGGATGACGCCGTTCGCATCCCAAAAAATCGTCGCCATGACCTTTCCGGCCGATGGAACCATCTTCGCCTTCTTTGGAGCAGATTCACCGGGAGAAATCCATTGTTTTGATTGTTGCTTAGTTTCTGGTGTGTAATGATGAATCCAGGTTTCATCAACGGTGACAACTCGACGCAAAAACTCCTTCGGATTTAGCTTAAATTGCTCCAAACACTGCTTCGAAGTTGACAGCCGCATCCGCTTGTTGTCCACCGTTAGCAATCGCGGCACCCATCGCGCCGACAATTTTTTCATCGCCAACTTATCATGTAAAATATTAATTGCCGTTCCGGTCGACACACCTACGGCCTCTGCTACTTCACGCACTTTCGTTCGTCGATCAGCGAGAATCATGTCGTGGATTTTTTGAATGATTTCCTCGGTAACCACGTCTGCCGGGCGTCCTGGTCGCTCCTTATCAAAAACGGATGTTCGCCCACGTTTAAATTCGTTGAACCAATATCTAACTGTGGTCATAGATGGCGAAGTGTCCCCATAAACAGCATCCAACTTTGCTTTTATCTCCTCGCATTTTTTCCCATCCAAAAACAGAAAGCGAATTACCGAACGATACTGCTCTTTTTCCATCTTAGCTAAAATCACGAAACACGTCTTACTCAAATGGCTGTCAAATCCAAACTAACCTATCAATCAGTCTGCAATTTGTTATACCGTCGTTTGATAGATGGCAGCACACGATGATAACACCAACTTCCCTCAGGAACGCCTTCTGTCGTCAAACACGGGTGCTTACTGAACCGCCCTCGTATACATGTAATTGAAGTAAGTAAAAGAATTCATGCAGTAAGGGGTAAGCTATACTTATCTAAATTTTGAAAGAAGCTTCATTACTTAGTGAAAGAAGAGTTTGTTTGCTATTGGTATATACTTAATTATGAACAGTCTGTACATAGCTAAAAAACCATTGTATTGTTTATTTTTCATGATTTTCTCTATCAATTAAACTAAATTTTCCATTTCTGTTATTGGGTTGCGAGTATTAACAATGAAGAGATTCTTTCTCGACCGAAAAATTGACACCTTTGCTGGTACACGTTTTGGAATTATGCTTGGACTGGTGCTCGAAGAATAATATTTAAATGCCGTTTTAATTAAACAAATAGCAGTACTTATCACTGTTTTCTTTAAAATACCTGATTTGTCTTTTTTTATTCGTTTCAGTAAGCTGCATTAAAACATAAGTTAATAGTGATATTACATGCAACTCAAGGGAAAACTGGGCAGGTTCATTTCCTTTGTTATTATTTTCAAATGCTTTTAGAAAGACAAGTTTAAAATATAAAAGAAATCTACTTACGTATGTACCATGCGTCTCATCATTTCCTTTTCATTAATTTGCGTAAAAAATTTTATATATTTTTTTTTAATTTTTCATAATTTAGCACTACTTGATTTTTAGCAAAATTCTACATTTCTGAGGTTTTCCGGTGATTAATTTGGCATGGAATGACCACACTACATATTATAACGGCAATGACACCAAAATACCATTTGTTTTTATATAATTATCAGATCTAAATATTACCTAATCTTTTTGTATTTTGCAAGTGTTGCTTTACATACAAAAAACTTCCTGATTTAATTTTTTGGATGTTGTAAACTATAAACCCAGTGAGATTAAACGTACACTATTTATTTATATTTCTTCATAGCTGAATGAAAAAAGAACCTAAATACTGAAATAGTACTCAATTTTGAAGATATGGACGTTAATGTTACATTTAAACTTTCATATTATAAAACAACAGATTGTATAAAAGTTTCATCTATTATGATGTGATGGGTTTTATTTTGAATTTTCAAGGTACAATAAACTCTAAAATTTCATACTTAATTAAATCATTATTTTAAAAGCATTTCTGTTGATATTTCTTACAGGTAATATTTCATGCATGAAGGGCATTTGATATGTAGAATGCAATAGATACAAAGCAAACATTAGAAAATTTATTAAACCATTAATAATAATAATAGCAGGGCGTGCACTGTATAAATTGCCGCAGGTGGGAAAAGCACCGGCAAAAACCGCGAAATCGACTTCCAATGATCAGATAGAGAACACCTTCTGAGTAGTATTGTTGGTTGGTTTAATTTTGGTGTTAACAATTTTTACGTAAGTAAATTTTTGAATGTAATGTAACATGAAATGAAAGTTTGTTAGATTCAAATTAAATAGTAGTTATTAGAATTTGTTCTTTGAGATTTTTATTAAAAATTTAAAATTAAAAATGAAAATATTATATCTGCTAAAATATTTTTGTGTAATAACATTCACTGCATAACTTTCTAGCAGGTTTATATAACATTATTAAAACTGGCACTCCTGTGGTAGATACACAATAGTCAATGGTGTTTCAGTGTGTTATGTTCTTTGATTGATTTGAAATTCTAATTTTGATCTAATTTACATAGATTTACGTTCTCGCAAATACAATAGAGAGAATCTGTAACAAATTAGAATAATAACAAATTCCAGGGAAAAACCACGGAATTTTTATTTAATTCAAAGAAAACAGATCGACAGTAAATAATTAAATAAATCTATGTTATATTTTGTATTATGCGTATTACATAATTTTGTACAATTGAGGTTAGCTTTGGCTAGTTATAATCATGTGTAAAGTAGGTTTAGGTGTACAACTTTTTGCAAAAAGGTATAATTTACAAAACTGCATCACGGTTTTGCGAAGTGTTAACATTTATATTTTGTTTTACGTAACAAATGACCTGAGAGCTAATAGATTTGTTATTAATTATTGCATTGTACTTTACAAAAAAAAATGTTTAGAAAAAGTATCCAATTATGTATTTAATTTATTTTCAATCCACGTGGAAAACATGGTAATTTAGTATAATAAAAACAATTTATTATTATTTCGACGTAAATAGAAGCAAGATAGTTATTGAGGAACGTTATTATTTAAACCCTGAGGCAAAAAAATATTTGTTCATATCGCACCTAGTACGTCGAACTATTACCAAAAATGTTCTAAATTAACACATTATTGTTTGGTGCGACATTCAAAAATAAAGAAAAAGGATTATAACAGTAAATAATACGCAATTGCTTTTTATTTAACTTTCCATTTTATAGAAAGTGACATTAACGCTTATAATTTTTTGAATTGACCTTTTCTTCTGTAATTAAACCAAATGATAGCAAAAACAACTTTAAATGGAATATTTTGCTTCGTTTATTTAGCTTAGTACGACTTTGGTTGGCTGCGTACACAAAATAAAAGTAGACTAGAAAAACGTGGTAATAATACTATCAAAGACTCAAAAAAAGTTTCTTTGTGGATTATTTTGTGCTGTCTCCATTGTATGTAGACTTTCAAGAACATCATGAGTCATTTTAATGAGAAAATAGTTTATTCGATACTACTGCTCTGTTACGCCACATTTCTGGATTGAGGCCGAAGTTTGAAGCACAAGACGCAAACCGAGTGTTGCAGAAAAAATTTTTGTAATCGTCTACACAAAATGTAAAAAAACAGGTTAACTTTGATAGATATCAAATTAGGTACATATACATATATACATATACATTTAATTATTATATTACTTTTTTGTTTGTGTACCTCACAAAACGGTCATAAAAAAGTACAAATGAGCAAAACATTTACTGCCTAGTTGTTTGCATGGAAGTGGTGATTTCAAAAATAAAAATAAACGTCAAAAAGGAAAATTGGCTGATATGCAAATATCTAATATTTATAATAATAAATAAAATTAATTTGGTTCTGATAAACAATGAAAATAATTAAAGCTCTGATATCTAAAAGATAAGCTTGCTTTCATTTCGCATTTCACAGAAGTACTCCCAAATGTTAAACTTTTAAAGTGGCAAAATTGAAAGACTATTAAACTATGAAACTCAAAATATTTTTATCAAAATAAGTTTATTTCTTCGAGAGATCATAAGATTTTGAGCTTTTCATGCTATGAAACACCAAGCGAGCATACTTAATTATAAGTCGTATACAAGGTGGCGCGAAATCCACATTATTCAGCAAAACTTATGACTTCCAATTTTTCATCCGCAAGTAACCACTGCTTATGGCATTTGAACATGAATACAGTGCAAACTGTACAAGTCCTTCACTGTTTGCTTTTGAATCTCGAGCACATGTGCAGAGATGAAGTCTTCTCGTGAACACATATTATATTTCTTCGGTGATGTGACTCTTGCGTCACCTTGTGATTTTGCTCAGTAGCAAATATTTAAATTTATCGGAAAAACCTCTGCATTTTAATATGGTTTGTTTAACTTTAGTTTCGATGAATACTGTAAATAATTCAATAATTCTCCACACAATACCTGAAATTATGAAAGATTACCAAATCCCAGAAATAAAAATAGTGGACTGTCTACTTGTAGGATATTCAGTGAATACATCTAAAACTAATTGTAGAAATTAATATTTTAATACTTAACAATGTTGTTATTATTCTTATTATTAGAAATAAATTTTTCTCCCTACATCATGATATTTTAAGTTTTTTTTGGATTTTACTCGCCTGAGGATAGTTAAAAACCTATTAGATTTAACCGAAACATGTAGCGAGCAGTTATAATTTAATTTATGTATTAATTTAAATAAATTTTGTGGAGAAGACTTTGAATTTTCTTGGTAATTTTTATTTTTGTGTTATTTACTTATCATTTTTATATGCAAACCACAGTATAATGTGCAGTCTTAGTTTTAAAAATTAATTACTCATTATGTAAGTAGAATTTTATTTGTATAAGTATTTACAGTATGAATTGAATTTTCTGAATAATTATCTGCAATTTATGGTTTTCCGACAATGACATCACATGTGTAGCTAAACAGCATCTGTGCTTATAGTCTCACTGTAATAAAAAACAAATTGATACGTAGAGCTATGGAGTTCTACAACTTATTTATTTTTTTTTACTTAAAACCTTTTACATATACGTATATAAGAAACCAATTTGGTTACCAGCCTTTAGGAATACAAAAGCATCCCATCGAACGAATAAATTTCAGAAAATGTAGACTCTTTTTACATACAAGATGCAACGTGTTAGAAGCCATTTTTGGTTTTTATCATCATTAAGTTAGCCTTTCAACACTTTTTTGAGTCTTGAAAGCGGGCAATGCTGAGCAATATGGTAGACCGTATGTATACATGGTCATAAATTTCAATACATTTCTCATGTACATGAAAACTTTCTAAGGCTGTCTTTTACTAATATTATGTCGACGTTCTCAATATTTACCAACTAGTACAAAATTATATTCTTGCTGTAGACTTGACTTACATTTACACCTTGTTTATTAGTAGTTGGTAAGCCAAATATCAGTTAACTTTATCAGTCTTCCATTGCCTTGCTCTTAAGCTTTCTATAAAATAATTATTATCTTATTCTTCCTATCTTTCGATTCTCACTTTTCTATTTATTTATTTAAGATATTTTTGCCCTGCAATCTGTAGTATTCATCAAGGTTGATGCAAAAAGAAATTGCTTCTGCAAGACTTCGTGATTTTTTATTTGCTTTTCTGCCTTTTATTTTCTATTTTAATATTTGTTAGCTGTTGACTGTATATCTAGAAGGTTTGATAGATTTTTGAATTCTAGAGAAATCGGAATTTTTTAGTCGCTTTGTCTTGCCGAGAAGTGAAGCGATTTCTCGTTGAGTCAAAAAATTAAAAACTTGTCTAATTGTCTTGTTTTCATAAAAAGATAGAACTGGTAACAATTGTATTTGCTTCTGTAGCAGATTGATATGATATGTATGGCCCCTTTTAATATACATTTACATTCTTTTCTACAAATTTCAAAGACCAAAACACTGTGAATTTCCTTTTAACTTGCTTTGATAAATTGAAATTGTGATTAAAGTTTTCTAGCTATTCTTCAGAATATTTCAATAGTACACCAAAAACCAAGTTGCATAAGACATGGTTTTAGCGCACGCGTCCAAATTTAGAAAACGAGTCATTTAGGTGCTTAGTCCCTTCTAAAGCACAAATACCGTAAAGCGTTTTATGAAATGAGTTTTTTATACTATTGTTTCTATTGAGAAATTTAACTTTTTTATTTTTAAGAAAAATAGTCAAAATAATATTTAAGTATTTCTTAGTATACATGGGTTAATTGCGGTAATACTCCGTTACCTAGTAGTCCAGGAAATGGAGACTGAAAAAGGGGTCTTTGCTTGCAAAAGGTTATGTAGTTCTAATTTTTGGATATGTTGTGTATATCGGTGGTCTAGTGAAAAACCCAAGTTTTCAACCTCGTCGCCGCTGTGCGGGCGCCGTGGGGCCCCAAATACCATCAAAATTCCGGATTTCTTTCAGTTTTTCAAAAATATCTTGTTACCAAGGCATTACAGAGGAAAAAGTTTTGATTAAAAGTTGTAGAGTAATACATTTGCTACAACTTTTGTACGACAAATGTTTTTGTAGAACGATTAGCTAGATAGTTACGCTTTATCCAAGTTACCAATTTTTCATAAAAATGATATTGTTTTGAGATTTTTGATTTTTTTTAAACAGCTTTATTACTATTTAATTTATAATTATTAATAATATAATATTAATTTCACATAAAACGTATAATTCTTCATCTTTATGGTAATGACAAGGCAACAACATTAAATACTTTGCGCGATCACCTCTTCTCCAAATCTGCTACTGGCAGCAAGTTCAATCTTGCAGAGCTGCCACCAACACAGGATACTGCTATGTACCATGTCTTCCCCGCGTATCACCAAGTCCCAACTAGACTGGGAATGGAGGAAAGACAGTAAAAGACTTGTTCTTATTAAAACCACCGGGATCCAGTTTCTCGGTCAATCTTGACTTTCATTTTCTATCACTGCAAGAAAGGATGCACTGCAGCTGTAGAAAGGCCGGACTAGGTGCTTTATCATTTGTAAACACTGCTCTGGACAAACTTGTGAAAATACAGCGAACATCATAACCGATGAAAATGAACAAGACAACCCAACTGGGTTGCTAATGGAAAAAGTTGAAGAAGTGGCTGAAGCATAGCTAAGCGAAGGAAGTTATAACTTTTCTTATTACTGTAGTATCTGCATTGTCATAATATTTCTTATTATTATAATTATAAAAATTGATAATCGGTTTCTTCATCTGTCCATTTTAATGTTGCTGTTTTAATTGCCCATCAGGTTTCATAATTACTATTTTGATTTATATAAATTTATTATATTATTATTATTAATAATAATAAAGTAAATAGTAATAAAACTGTTTTAAAAAATCAAAAATCTCAAAAATGTGTCATTGTTATGAAAAATTGGGAACTTCGATGAAGCGTAACTATCTACCTAATAGTTCTACAAAAACATTTTTCGTACAAAAGTTGTAGCAAATGTAATGCTCTACAACTTTTAATCAAAACCTTTTCTTATATAATGCTTTGTTAAAAAGATATTTTCGAACAATTGAAAGAAGTCAGAAATTTTGATGGTTTTTGGGGCCCCACAGCGCCCGCACAGAGGCGACGAGGTCGAAAACTTGGGTTTTTCACTAGGCCACCGATATACACAACATATCCAAAAATTAAAACTACATAACGTTTTGCAAGCAAATATGTCTCTATTCCCTGGACTATAGGTTCACATTATAAAAATCATATAAAATGGTCGTGCTCTCTAAAAACAAAATAAATAAATAAATTTGTAGAAACGGCTGAGTAAAAATAATAAATTTTAACAAACCATCTGCCAATTACAAAAAAAATTGAAAATAGTTTTGGCATAAAGTTAAAGGTTCTTCTGTCAATAGTAACTATGCTTAGTACCATCCTACTAGATGCAAAATCAAGAAAGTTATTGGAGGTCGGAGTTCTTGTGCAATTCGAAAGCAACTGAAGGTTCCCTAGAATTCCCCAACCTCTAGTAGTCGTACCGAGAAGCGGCAATGAGTGGATTTTTTTTTAATTCTCTACCATTAAGGCAGAAAATCGAATTTGGGATGATGTTATATTGAATTTAGATTGATAATTATCTTACTTTCTTTGAGTTTGACTATTCCTGATCTATGTAAGATAATCTCAAATGTGACTAAGAAATCATCTTCTTTTTTCTTGGTTGTGTGTCTAAGGTCAGGGGGAAAATGTGAGACAAAATGAAGTGACGAAGCAGCGCTTAAATCAAACTGATATTTGTTTCCCAATTCGCAGCTTCTTTAGTCCTGGACGAGTGATAGCACACTTACTCGAATTGCACGCTACGTGTAACGCCAAACACGTGTAGTACTATGGTAACTTGCACAAGCTTAGCATTACACATAGCGTGTAATTTGACAATGAGTATGGCAGTTCGTGTGCATTCTACTCAATTCCTCTACTGTATTTACTATATATGCGTAAGTAGTGATGTAAAATGGCGGCCATGACATAAGATTGTCATATTACAGTGATTCTAGCATTTTTGGTCATTTTGTATCTTTTGGTGTAGATAATAAAATTAGTCAGAACCAGACAGACTAGAAATTAGAGCATTTTCTTTTGGAGAGAGAACGTAGGGGAAAAATAGTGCAGAAGCAATTCAAACTTTTAATTATTTTAATTTCGGCCAATGCATTTTCTATGTAATAGTGGGAAGAAACGGTTTTTCTAAGAAGTTTAGGTACTTACTATAAAATTTTTGTTATCTACCAAACCTAATTAACTCATTTTACGGGGTATGAAGGATGTAATTAAAATTAACAATGAAATAAAAAACCAAACAAAATCCTATTAAAATGGGAAAAATTGCAAATTCATCTTGTTCATTTTACTTTCGGTCAATAAATATAATTTTGCAGAGAATAAACCTTAATTAGGATTTTTCACAAAATCGAATACCTAATACTCCCACAATTAAGAAAAATGAATTTTGAACCACTACTTCTAGCTAAAAGAGCTTGAATAAGTCATTACTATAACATCCTATAAATAACCATTTTAAAGTTTTTAAAAGAGACAGAATCAGGAATGCAATTAAATAAGTCAGATTTTACGCTCTGTTAAGTTTTGATTGATTACCGAACCATTATTTTATTAAATAAAAGAGAAAAATGTATATTTCTGGATCTGCTGTTTTGTACTATGTATCAAACAAAGCAAGATAGCGTTTCATTCATAAAAATGTAAAATATAACAATCAATCATTTACGTAGGCTATATATTCTACCTTTTCAAAGAATATCTAAATACCTACGGAATAATATTGTGTGGGTTTTATATACTTCCTACCTGATGGGTTATGAAACCATATTAACTGGTGCATAAAAAAACGTTTTATTGATCAACTCACCGGCGAAATTAGCATGTGTCACGTTAAAAGGTATGAAGTAAATATTGCTTAACAATAGGCATATTTATGTAGATCGGAAGATTAAAAACAGAATGTGTGACGTATTACTTTCTTTTTCAATCTTTAGTTTCAATGATAAAGAGAATTTTAATTGTTATTATAATTAGAAAAAGAGCCTTGAAAGAAATGATACGAATATAAAAAATGTAATTAAGCAGATCGCTGACCGTTGGCGTTGGTACCTTGATTTTAATATTAAAAGCAAGAGATAACTTATTTTAGAATTCAGGAGAAAGTAAGGTCTCTGACATTTTTCCTAGTATAATTATTGAACAGTATTTCAGATAAATTATAAGGTTAGTTAAAATTTATAATTTCTTTTGGAAGTTGTTTTTTTTCTAATAAAGACATTTGCTCTTTCTATTTATTAAACGAAACTAGAAATTACCAAATGCGCCCTTTTTTTCTTTTCATAGCTTAGTCTTTCGTCTCTCTAGTTCTAGACTTCAGACATGTTTTGATCCTCTTCATTGTTTATTGTACTTACTATACAACGTTAATGATGTTTCTGGATCGTAACAAGCCATGCTTTCATTTCGTTAGGTTGGAAGTGTTCCTTCCTTTTTTCTTGAAACAAAATTTTGCATAAACGTTTAGTACCGATTAGTTTTGTTCTGTTAAAGAAAGATCAGATTTTTTTATATTTTGCAATTATATTTTGCCAATTAAGAAGAATGCCAAAGATTATAAATAAAAATATAAAACTCTGATTTATAAATATAAATAAATAGAAATTTTCGTGAAATAATCTTTTAGCGTAATCGATTTACAGATTTACAAAAAAAGGCAACAATGTGAGTCAAACTGCCATAAAATCATAACCCTAAAGTACATTAAGCGTCAATAAAATTTTACAAGCCGAGTTAATAGATAAACAGCCCAGTTCACAATACTCAAACTGTCATTCTGCCACAGCCATATACGACCCATTTTTTTAACACCCTGCATATTACCTTTCTCAATATTTTGTGTATTCTTTATTCATCTGTTTACCAATGTCTTATTAGATTATCTTGTCTGCTGATGCTTTTTGTTGATGACATTGACATTATTCTATTGTTTGTCTATAATGTTTTACATATGTATAAAATACAAAATGGAACAGTATATCCTAGACGAGTAACAGGTGCTTATGCAAATATGTTGCCTTTATTTGGGTAAATGTGACTCAAAGCAATGCAAATGAGTTTTTTATTTTCAAAACATCTTTAAACGTCGAAATAATCTTTTAGTGAATATGCCCTGTTTCCAGTTACAAATTTTTAACAACTCGTTTAAAATAGAGTTTACAATAAATACATAAGTTCATGGTTCAACTTTTATTCCTATTAACTAAACTCCTCAACAAAATTAGGGAAACACTTGAAATTTTGCGAAAAATGAGTATTTCTCAAACACAAATATCTTCGCCAGTTTTCATCGGAACAACTTGATCCAAATGGTTTTCTAAAAGTTAACATTTCTGCTTTTGAATTCTGTCATTCAAAGTGTCAAAACCTCTTAAGTAGCGGGTGCAAATGTCGCTAGACCGCAAAGGTGCAAAAATGTCGAAAATTGTTTCAACTTTAAAACGCAATACCGATCGAGTTAATTTGTTCTCAGTCTTGCAAACATTACAGTTGCAAAGTTTGAACATTTTTATTTGATTCGGGCCAAAAAAGTTTTGAATTGCATGATTTGTAACGAAGATACAAGCATTTTTGACAATTTTGACATAAAATTCAGGTACATATTCTCAAATTGCGGTATCTACGTAAAAGTTTTTGCCACTTTGAATAACAGAATTCAGAAGCAGAGATGTTAACATTTAGGAAACCATTTAGATCAAGTTGTTCTGATGAAAACTGGAAAAGATATTTGGGTTTGAAAAACACTCATTTTTTACAAAATTTCAAGTATTCCCTAATTTTGTTGAGGAGTGTATATTGGGATCATCGTGCAATGTATTCATTGCTAGAAATTGCACTATGTGAAGTTAAAAGTTTGCAGAGCAGCTTAATAAGCCCCTGGTTTGACTAAAAACGTCTCTTTTAACCTTTTCAATTTTCGTGCCTTTTTTACCATCTAAATAATTTTACAGGGAAGAATAATGTTAGGAGATCAAGCAGGATAAGGAGAACTCTCAATTCGAGCTTGTTTAGCCTCTGTTTGACAGTTCCTGTCGTACGCAACATTGTATTAATTTTTTGTTATCTTGATTGGACCAGCTTATTGCTGAAATAAAACCTGATGTAGAAACTTGAAAACAGATAATTTTAGTTCTTTAGAGTTAAAAGGGCAGTGTGAGAGTTTGCTTTCGTATTTTAAAAGTGTTTAAAAGATAAAGAAAGAGAGAGAGAGAGAGAGAGAGAGAGTACAAAAATACTAGAATGCCTTATGGTTCATAATAGTGACAATTTCGAAATTTTCGAACCAACCTTACGGTATCTATATTGAAAAGTAAAGACAACGGTTTCCTTACATAGAATTGTAAAATGATATTGTTTTTGTGAAGAGGTATAAATAAATCCGGGTTTTTAGATCTTTTATATTTTTAACAGCTTTACCTGTTTTCTTTAACTTCCCTTTTATAATAGCCCAATAATGTTCTGTTGGCCTTGGTTCTAGAACATTGGGTGGATTGAACTTCTTTATAACATAACAGACCTGATTTCTTACGTACCAGTCTACTATTTCTTTGGCGTAGTGGGCTGATGCCAAATCTAGCTAAAATAATGTATTTAAACAATTTGAGCAAGAGTTTCTGGAGGCACTTTTTGATGTACTTTTCAGTGTTTATCGTCCCAACTGTAAAAAATGGAGTGCTTTTCTTACAACGCTCGAGAGCAATTTGCTAAACAACGGACTTTTACTCGAATTTTTTAAAACCAATTGTAGATTCTTCTGCAGAAACTTGTCCTCTTAGTAAAACATTATTAAAATGGTGACCAGGCAAAGTAAGTATTAAAATCAGATTTTAGATATGTCTTGTCATCTAAAACAATGCAGACATTTTCCTTACAAGTTTTTGATTTTAAGAGGCTTTTACCGCGTAATTTTGCCTTTTGTAGTTGTTCTGGTGTTCGTTTTGGTACTTTTCGTTGTTTTAAGGTAACCACGCCCTGTCGTTTTTTTTTAAGTTTCCTGCACTACAGATTACAGTTCTAGCGATGTCTCAAGTTGAAGCTGAGTGGTTCTTTCTGATCTCTTTTGAAATCTTTCTCTCTAAATCCTTATTACCAGTGTCTTTGGGTCAATTCCTTCGCTTCTTAGTTACCTTTGGTAGATCCATCATGTGTAAACTTCTGTAGAGCTTTTCAAAAAGTACATCCATTAATGCCTAATTCTCGAGCAATTTAACCGAAGTCATAGTTGACCTCTGCGGATTGATGAAAAACAAAATTATAAAAGCTTACCTCTAAGTTTTTCATTTGAATTTATTTTGTTAAAGTCATGTTTACACTTTATTATTTATCAGTTTAAATAAACTGTATAACAAGGTTACTTTGATCTTATAGAACCTTACTCGTATATGTAATAGTCTGTGGACAGAATTTAAGTGTTCAAGCTTTATGTTATTTTATTACTTTGCTTTGCACCTACACGGGTATCTCAGGACCAGGCGAGACGGCCATAGCTTAAACACGTATTATTGAGATTACAAGACGAAAATGTCTAGCAAACATTGAAATTGACAATTGAAGGAAGAGGCACAGTTTCTTTCTACTTGATGTCAGCCCCTTGAAAAAGTCTCTGGAAACATATAAGAATAAACTTGTTCTAAGAATTGTGATTTCCGCTGCATCTATTCGTGCTGATCATCATACTTTTTAAAAGGCTACTTCTTCCATTGTACGAAAAGTTATAATGTGGGTAGAGGCAGGAGCGGGGGCATTTCGGACAGTTTTTGTAATTGCGTTAACACTTTGCATTAAAGAGACTAAATCTATTGATGTTTTTTTTTAATTAGGTAAACTGATAAGAGCTTAAAACGATTGTAGCTTCGTAACTTCTTCTCAATGGAAATAGCTAGGTACACAGGTAAATTAAAAAAGAAATGCTTCAAGAGTTTAATGAGTGACTCTCAAAGCCTTTTTCTTTATGAATATAGAATTCAGTTTAGCAGAAAGATATAAGAATATTAAAAGCCAGGGTTCTTATAAATTCTAATTACTAGCATCTCAAATAGACATTTATTGAGTATTTCTAAGAACGTTTTTGAATGCAAGAAACTCAAAAAGTTTGCCCTTGTCGACATCTTATAACAAACTACATGATAATCTAACTCTCATTATTTATTTGGAAAAGAAGTGACTCTAATTTTCAAGAAGGTAAGGCACTCTAGGTATAGATGCTTGAGACCTGTAGTATATTTTATGCCCTGGTGGCTTACAAAGCTACTGCTAAAACAATATTACTTAGCGGTTATGCAATCCTTTCTTTTCTAATGTCACGTTGATGGATGTGTCTTAATTAAAAGGCAATTATATTTCTGTTTCACCAATTGTAAGTTGTCTGCAAAGCCACAACTTCTCCAGCAAGCCAGTACGATTTACTTTTGGGCAACTTTGCACTAGACCGTTTTTATTAGGGTATTTTAAATAACCAAATTTATGATTATAGATTTTTACAAGATTAGTAGGAAATACTCGTTTTTAAAATGAACAGTAGGTTATCGAATCTAATATCGTACAGAACATCTTAAAGGGTCTGATATACAAAACGTTTTGTATCTTAAAATAGCATTTTCCAACGTATACAGTGTACCCCTGGATTGGGTTTACAAGAGGAAATATTTTTTTTATTATTGGTTTTAGAGCAAAATGCCATTCTTCATAGAATTTTCTGCTTGTTTCAAAACTTCCAATAATGGTAACATAATTTCGATGTCATCAACAGTAACGAAGAAAATATTAAAAACGCATTATTTTAAAATAAAAAAATTCAAATTTACTTGAAAATCAGATTGCCATGTTTGAACTGCACCTGCAAAAATAGCTACGCGTTTTTTGTCTGCATCTACAAAGGAAAATTTGAATATCGAATTGGGAAATTTTTAGTGAATAAAGATAACTTTTCAGCTCACAGTATCAAAAACGCAAGCAAAGGTTGAAGATCTTTTTTGTTTAACAAAGAACAGTAATTCTTATAACTTAGTTGCTGAAGATTTTAAAGCTGACTTGCACTTTTGAGTTTTTCTTTATTACTTATAGATAATCTAGGCAAGAACAATTTGTTATCACGTCATATCTGGAACACCAACATCTCTAGACACCACTCTAGGGGAAATTATTATTGATTGTAGCTTGGTATGGCGCTTTCTCATTCGATCTTTTCATTATTTAGAAATCTTTACCAGATATTGCTTGGTAAGACGTTTACTTCATAAAAGATCTCTTTGCTCTAGAGTCATTAATTTTTGATATTGCTTATGTCTATCTTCTTGCACTCCGTGCTGAAAATACCTCTCATAACTGATATCTTACGTTACATGATGAATAAAATAAATATTTCACCATCAATACAGAAGATCAGCAGGGTGTGTTCTACGAATACACACAGATAAGAAAACAATCGATGCTTCTAGATCAAGATCTTTTATAAATTTATAAATTTATTTTCTCCAAATCTTACTGGAATTGCAGCAGCCACTCTTCACATTGCTGGGCAGTGGTTTTCTTTTCCAGAGCTTTTAGCGTATAAAATACTCAATAACGACTATAACTGCAGTTCATACATTTTCTTTAAATTTATCAGTCTCTTACTGTGACTTCTTTATTTGAAATAGATAAATTCACCATTAAGCAACTTTTGTTGGTTTTGTTCAATATAACTGACGATGATAGTTGAGCTTTTAATTTTTCCACTAACCTTTTTAAAAATGTTGTTCTGTTGTTCTGTTCTTAAAAGCTGTTCTTATTGTTGATTATTTTAAGTATTCTTAAATTCAATTCTGGAGCAGCAAACCAAGCCTTACTTGTAATAAATCAAAGAGCTACAGATTACTTTTTCATAACTTACTTAGCACACAAAATAAAAGACAGTATAATTTTTTTCCAAATCTTTATTGAATAACATTTTCTTATTAATTAATTTTTTTGTCGATCTTATTAGAAAGTAGATTTTTGTTTCGTTTTGTGGTCGAAAGAAAATGTCCTTTCAAAGAAAAAGTGACATAATTGAAAGATGGAACGGATATTTTAGTGAGTTTCTGAAAAGGAATGATACAGATGCGGAAGAGGTGATTGACATTGGCATTAACTAAAGTTAAGTTGGGTAAGGCGGCTGGCCAGGACGATGTGATGTTAGAGAGAAGTTGCTTCATTGAGTTTTTGTGTTAGCTTGAAAAAAGTGCATTATCCCAAAAAACTGGGAACTGTCCATTATAGTTCCGCTTTATGAAAAGGGAGATAATAGAGAGTGCAACAACCACAGAGGTATTTCGCTGGTAAGTGTGCCTGGTAAACTGCATGGTAGAATACTTGAGAGAAGGTTGAGGTGTACAGTAAAACATAAGTTAGAAGAAACACAGTGTGGTTTCCGGCCAAATCGTAGTGCGCAAGATGCTATCTTTGTAGTCCGACAAGTAGTAGAGAGAAGTTCACGTACGTTTTATTGACATACAAAAAAAACCTTCGACTGGGTGTCATGGCAAACTATGTGAGAAGCTCTAGAAAGCTGCCAGGCCCCAGCAGATCTAATTAAAAAATTAAAAGTTTCTATAAATTGTGCAGGAATGAGGTAAAGACTTGTCACTCTTCATCTCCACAGTGCACCACTATTGCTGGGGTGAGACAAGTGACTATTCTGAACCCGCTTGTCTTTGTGGTAGTGATAGACTATGCCCTTAAAAACTGTAGAGACTTTAAAAGATTCAAACTTAGAAATTGGAGGTTAAATTCAGTGATAATAAATGCCCTTGTCTAAACAGATGACATGGTGTTACTTGCAGATATCGCAGTACAATCTCAATTTTCTTACCATGGCCTTGGAGGCAATAGGATTAAAAATTAGTCTAATAAAACAAAGGCCATAGTAATCTTCAGGAAGCGAAAGATCTATCGCATTATAATTCACGGCGAAACCGTAGAGCAGGTGCAGGAATTCAAGTACCTGGGGGGTGTGGATAGCAGAGGATGGAAAACTGATGAATAGGCTGAATGCAAGAATATCGGCCACTGGAAGAAACAAACTCCTCAAGAAAAGAAAAATCCCAGCTGTGTACCGATCCACCATATTCATTTACAACAGCGAAAATTGGATCCTGACCGCTAAAACTGAGAGTAAGATTCAAGTTGCAGAAATTAGGTACTTGCGATGTGTGGCTGGAATAACTAGGAGGGATCGTGTGAGAAACTCTACCATTAGAGCAGCTGTCACAGTTGAACCTCTAGTGAATCGGGTAACAGCCGCACAGCTGAGATAGTTTAGCCATGTCAATAGAATGAACCATTCGAGATACCGCAAGCACGCACTATAAGCGAGGGTTGAGGGAAAGAGGCCTAAAGGTCGGAAACATTTGGTCCTTGCTTACAATGAGAAGTAGCATTTGGGGAAAAGCAACTTAGCTGGTTCAGGACAGACCAGCCTGGCGGACCTTTTGCCAACCCTCTACCCCTTCTGGTAGATGAGGACCAAAATTAAGTAAATAAGTTTGTGATCGAAAGCTGACAATTATATCAGCAAGAGACAATAGTTATTTACATAACAAGTCAAGAAAGTGATTCTTTACAGGACTCGTAGGCTTTCAGAACTTACCCAGTGATTCATCCTAGAAGCCTGCGAGTCCTGTGAAGCCACTTTTTTTTCTGCAACTGCATATTAAAAAAATAAAGATCTAAAACAGAAAAATCTAAAAAAATAAAATTCAATAGAAATATCGTGTTGCCTCAGCTTTGTTATTTCGTTCTTGATGAAATTAGTCAAGGAATGAATTTCCCTACCTATGTAGGCAGATAAAGTGACGCTTTCCTATGTTTTTAATCTAAGGAAGTTGTCGCTACAGTGACAATTGCAGAAACAGTAACTTTTCTTCCCTGTTATTTGCTGTTTTGCTTAGATACGAACCTTTGGCTCTTGAAATAAACGGCACGCTCAAAGTAAAAGTTTCGTCTTTTGTAACACAAATAACTATTAGTTCACTGATTTATTTTCACTTTATAACTTTCTAGGTTACGATAAAAAAAACTGTCGCATTGTAATTCTCAAGACAAATACTTTATATTTTAATTTTTAATAATCTATTTAGTTTCGAAAAAAATACAGGAAGTTTCCTAAGGTTTAACGTAAACTGTTGTTAGATAAAATGTAAGTACAAGAATTTATTAGCACTAATGAAAACTTTTAACATGTTGGTGTAAATTGAGTAAATACTTTATTTTGGTCTTTGCGGTATACTAATAAAAAATAAATATGTAATGCAAAGAAAGTAAAAGAATATTTTCCATGTATATAAATAAATTGGATCTTTATGTATAGCTTAGAATTTCTATCAATAACATGAGCTTGAAGCATTTAAGAACTGCTCTTTTGTCCGTTTTAATAGAAACCCTCTCTAACATGAATTTTTATTAAGACATTGACATTGCCGTGAATAAGCGTAAAATACACATTAGCAAACTAGTCACTAAACTGATTTTTTAAATATTCTTAATTGGATATAAAAGATAATTTATATTTAAGTTGAAAATTCTAGTTAACAACGACCTAAAAAATTAACGATTTTTAGGTTTTTTTCATTAAATCTCGTTTTACATTAATCAGATGCTTTTTCGTTCTTCTCTTTCTACCTTAATTTACAACTGTTTAAATTGTTAATTAAAATGCAATATAGTTGATGGTTTTTTAAATCAAAATTTGATATAAAAACATCTATTTAATAGCTTAGGGTTTTTAAGTGTTTTATCATTACAATCAGGAAGATGGCGCTTTAATAAGAAATCTACTGTCAGG